>JAFFST010051092.1:96159-107864 GCA_022414735.1 Noturus placidus | reverse complement strand
AAGGACACTTCGGCATGGGATCACCCGGGCCGGGATTCGAACCACCAACCCTACGATTAGTGGATTAGTGGACAACCCGCTCTACCGACTGAGCCATAGCCACAGTCTCCTTTGTCAGTGTTTTATTTAACATTACAGACACGGTAAAAGTATTCAGCACTTCAACTGAGACAAAAAAAGAGCGTCTGGTGAAGGAATAACTGTTTACAGCTGCTATAACATAAGAGATGACAGGAGTGTGTCAGGAGGTTGTAGAGGAGCTGGAGGCATGTGCAGATTTTATTTAAATAAAGTGCAGCCAGATAACTAAAACCGTGAACACAAGAACTCGAACAGAGAATACTGAGCAAAAAAACATCCAGAGCTAAAATAGGGGCGCTCATTAGGAGTAACACCGAACAGGTGTGAGTGATCAGTGCCATGTTCATGTGACGACCTGGGGCTGATGGGTAGTTCAGTGCCAGTTTTGACATAAACATGACAGATCTCATTTTTAGAGGATGTTCCACAACAATACAGGTGACCAAATAAATAAAAAAAGTGCAATGTGTCATTAATTCATTAATTAAAAAAAAAAAAAAGATAAGCGCTGGTAAATTGTTATAGAATATAAGTGGAATAAAAACTTCAGGATAAAGGGATGTAAAATAATCCACCTGAGGGTGGAAATAGTACATTCGCTTCATTCGTATTAACACTCCTTGTGTTTATTTGTGGCTTTCTTCGTCTTGGCTCTTTTTTATCAGATGTTCTCTCACTTTATAAACATGGCCTAAAGTGGTTTTGGATCAACATGTCAAACCAAACATGCACACAGACAAATCAAGCATCAGTTCCATGACCCAGAAAACCCCAACGTCTTACACAGCTACAAATACATGTCTAAACGTGGCTTTGTCGTCGTGTGTGGTATCTACTGTAAGAACAATAGCCATGCTGAGTAATTGCAGTACAGGCAGAGTTTAGTGAGAGACGGGATAAATAATAGAGGGCAGGTTGTAATTTTTTTCCGACGAGCAGAATTAGTGCCCGGAAGCAGCGGGGTTACACAAATAACCCTGACAACGTCACACTGACTGCTCAAAATAATGTTCCTCGCCTAAAGAATTCACAGTAACCCTGTGAGAAATTGCTACAGCTTTATAGCACTATGGCTTTGTGACAGCTAATCAAACTCTGCTATAATTGTTCTAATCTATAGCTGTTCCAAATAAGTGGAGCCTTTCTGCAGTTAATGACAGAAATCAATGGCACTGCAAAAGAGCAAATATTAAAGAAGAGAAATAATACAGAAGAAACTTCATTTGAAGTTTTTATTGATCAATCATAACTTTGCTTATAATGATTTTGATTTACTTTATACCACAGAAGTGTAGACTTCTCAAGTTTGATTAGTCAGAAGGTTTATTCATTTTCTATAACAGCAGCTCTGACAGTAGTTCCAGGGTTATTTTACAGCGCTTGTTCTAATGCATTGTTTCTTGTATGGCTGATGCTCCAAATCATCTAAGCCTAATAATAATCAGATAAAAAAAAACATCCATCCATCCATCTTCAACCGCTTACTCCTTTATCAGGGTCACGGGGAACCTGGAGCCTATCCCAGGAGGCATCGGGCACAAGGCGGGGTACACCCTGGACAGAGTGCCAGTCCATCACAGGGCACAATCACACACACACTCACACATGCGGTTATTGAATTGTATATTGATTGATATGATTAAGTTCTCTTTAAAGAGACTTCTTCAGTTTATCTTCAGTATCTGATTTAACTTTATCAGGGTCATGATGGATCAGGAACATATCCAAGGAACATTTGGAGCAAGGCAGGAAAATTCACAGATGAGACACCAGTCCATCATAGGGCACAGTGCACTAGATACCTTTTTAAACACACACACATATATATATATATATATATATATACAGTACCGTATGCAGTATCTCACAAAAGTAAATACACCCCTCACATTTGTGTAAATATTTGAGGATGTCTTTTCATGTGACAACACTGAAGAAATGACACTGTGCTACAATGTAAAGTAGTGAGTGTACAGCTTGTGTAACAGTGTAAATTTACTGTCCCCTCAAAATAACTCAACACACAGACATTAATGTCTAAACCACTGGCAATAAAAGTGAGTACACCCCTAAGTGAAAATGTCCAAATTGTGCCCAAAGTGTCAATATTTTGTGTGGGTACCATTATTTTCCAGCACTGCCTTAATCCTCTTGGGCATGGAGTTCACCAGAGCTTCACAGGTTGCCACTGGAGTCCTCTTCCACTCGTCCATGATGATGTCACAGAGCTGGTGGATGTTAGAGACCTTGTGCTCCTCCACCTTCCGTATGACGATGCCCCACAGATGCTCAATAGGGTTTAGGTCTGGAGACATGCTTGGTCAGTCCATCGCCTTCACCCTCAGCTTCTTTAGCGAGGCAGTGGTCATCCTGGAGGTGTGTTTGGGGTCACAAAGTGTCATTTCTTCAGTGTTGTCACATGAAAAGATATAATCAAATATTTACAGAAATGTGAGGGGTGTACTCACTTTTGTGAGATACTGTATATATAAAATACAAATTAATTTAAAGTCATAATAATAGAACAGTATACCCACAGGGCATTGTGATAAATTGTGACAACTGGTTCATAAAACAGTTCAAAGGGTTTAAAAATAAATCCTTAAATTCTTGCATCTCATTGGTCAGAAGGTGTTGATTCATTTTCTACAACAGCATGTGTCTCAGTAGTGCTGGTGCAAGGCAAATCACAGATTTACTGTATATTAACGTGCTATATTCATATGTTATCATTCAAATAGCTTACACAGGGACTTGTATGGTGGACTGTCCATCGTAATCATAAACATTCTATTATTTAAAAAATAAAAATCATTTAATTGTTATTTGGTGAAGCTTTTCACAAGAAGACATGACATTTATTTAACATGGAAGGAGTCTCCAGTGTCAGCAGTTTCTAACAGTAGATATGTTTTACACCACTGGAAAGTTTTTGTGGACATTCCACAACATTAAATGTATCACTTAACCAATATCAAAAATAAATATAAAGTATAAAGAAAAATATAAAGAAAATCATTCTTTAATTCATAAAAGAAAAAAGAAAAAACAAAAAGAAATCTGTAATCTTTGGCCAATTTCTCTGGTCTCTGGGGAATTTAACACTTAAGACATGCTGTTTTATTCCTTACTTAATGAGGTTTGGCAGTGTAAAATAATTATAAATATTACATTTCTTACAAAGCATTGCTACAAAATTATAATTATAGTAATTATGAATCAAGACAGCTTTAAATCTTAATGAAGATGCATGGCCACTTTTTTATTCCCACAATCATGGAGTGTGGTCTTAATTGTGTTTGAGTGTGGTTTCAGATCCAAGATCTTATAGGTTTTGTAAGACACATCTGTAGTAGAGAAATGTGGATATTATCAGTGCTATAGATCTGAAATCAGATACCGGCACGAGGCCTGGGGAATTGATGGGCTGCTTAGAGCCTCATTACAGGCTCTGCACAGTGGAAATCGTGGAGACGTGCCTCCATTAATAAGCACTGACTAGTCATTCGATAATATTTCATCTCCTTAGTGCGTTCAAACATGTTTAAACTCGAGAGTGTCTATGTATGTCTGCGCTTTGCAGTGAAGAATCTAATATAAAAGCACTTTTTCCAAGGACCTTTACACTGAATTCAGAAGTCTACTCTAAGTCCACTCTTATGTCGACTGATGCAAACATTTCCTGGATTATTGTTCAATTATTCAATTATTTAAGCTATCGATGTAGCATAATACATAATACATGTTATCTGCAAAAGAAAGTTAACAGTAAGTATAATATCACCGGATAACAAGCTGACTAAGGGCACACGGTGGCTTAGTGGTTAGCACGTTTGCCTCACACCTCCAGGGTCGGAGGTTTTGGTAGGCTGATTGGTCTAAAGTGTCCGTGGTGTGTATGTGATTGTGCCCTGCGATGGACTGGCACCGTGTCAGTTGGAATGTTTTCTCCATTCTACAGGGGTTTCCCCTGGGTACTCCGGTTTCCTCCTGCAGTCTAAAGACATGCATGGGAGGCTGATTGATGTGTCTGTAGTGTGTGAATGTGTATGTGATTGTACTCTGAAATGGATTTGCACCCCATCCAGGGTGTAGCCCATCTTTTGCCTGATATGCCCTGGGATAGGCTCCAGGTTCCCTGCGACCCTGTCTGATAAGTGGTACGGAAAGTGGATGGATGAAATGAGAGCCAAATAAACTGTACTGTCAAACCAGAAATGAAAATATCCTTAGTGAACAAAGTAAACCATTCTAAAAAGCCTGGACTGGAATAATCGGGGAACATGGCACTCTCTCAGTAACTAGGAGAGGGTAAATACTGTATTTGAGGGAAAAATTGGTGAATTAACTCTCCGGGTTTGTCTAACAAAACATGTAATGATGCGTATACGTGATAATCAGGTTAGGCGTATATGATAATCAGGTTAGCTTGTTGACTTGGAGGTTAGTTTAGCTAGCAAGCTCATCTATAGTGTAATCTGATTTCGCAAACTCAGATTCGATGCTAGATGCATGAAAACTGCTAATTACTGAAATAATTGAAGTCCAGCAAACAAACAGAGTCCAGAATTTTATTGCTTTTACTACAATATTTAATTTGCCTTCCATGTTAACCCACTTGTTACCTCCCAGTTGATTTGATTACTGTGAGCCAATATGTAATTATGTAGGTTAACTGTACATTAATGTACAACCTCTTCTTTAATAACCACGATTCGAAGTCGACTGTATCCCCAGACAATAGTCTGGAAAAGCACAGTAAAACTTGCCCTACTAAGAGGACGTATTACCCCCAATAGAACTAATATCACAAATGCAGTGAATTCAAAAGTTACATGTCACATGAACATAGTGTTTTGCTACCTATCTTTGCCCACTGGCAAACAGTAGCAGCTGTGAACACCATTGGCAGTGTCCGGAAATGACTACTCAAATCTTGTGAATAACTAAAACGGCTTTCCTCGCTCTCTCAAATAAAATTTGTATGTGTTATCCTTTTCCATGTGTAGCAGCAAT
This sequence comes from Noturus placidus, assembly GCA_022414735.1. Lineage (NCBI taxonomy): Eukaryota > Metazoa > Chordata > Actinopteri > Siluriformes > Ictaluridae > Noturus > Noturus placidus. The sequence goes on along the minus strand of JAFFST010051092.1, from coordinate 102,767 downwards.
GACACCTCACAGCTCCAGGGGCTTAAGTGTCTGTGTGGAGTTCCTCTGGGTTCTCTAGTTTCCTCCCACCCCTAAAAAGATTTGCTATGATTAAATTTCCCCTAGGCGGGCATGGTGGCATAGTGGTTAGCACGTTTGCCTCACATGTGGAGCTTGCATGTTCTCCCCATGCTTTGAGGGTTTCCTCCAGGTATTCTGGTTTCCTCCAACAGTCCAGCTTTCAGAAAAGTGTCCATGTGGAACCTATGTAGAAAAGTAAAACCGTTCACCACCTAATGAACTCTTGATAAGTCATGCTTATTAAAATACAGTTTGGTGAACTAGTAGTTCTAATTATTTGGGTTTTTGTGCTTTTAAACCTTACCCTAGAAGTGGATTGCATTACAAAAGGTTCCAAGTAGAACCCCTTTAGCCTTAAATATCCTGGCGATCCTTAAGGAACCGTTAAAAAATAAATAAAATATGTAGTCAGTGATTTTGACAGAAATTACCCAAAGCTACAGTCAAATGGATGCTCGACCAAGAGGAGCTTTCTGACTTGATGGGCAACATGATTGACAAGTAAATAAAGATGCTTCCTTTTAATCACCTCAATTAGATAATGATGGTCTGTATCATTTTGAATTGTTTCCTGTTTGCAGAGTCTAGGATGCTACAGACCAGATTCTCGTAGACTTTTATTGCCAGTTATCAGAATGTAAGGAGAATATTACCAAAACGGAGTAAAATCACTGGCACCCCTGATGTGTAAAATTAAACACGGAGTGTGGACTTGTCAGACTAGCACAGACTAGCAAGAATTCAAAGTGATGTGATTAAAAATAGTGTGTAGTTTAACAATCTGGAGGGTTCATTATGAATTCTTATGTGCTTTAACAAAACAGTTTTAAAAACTAATGTTCAGTTTTGGTCTTTTCTCCAGAACAGGGGCATGTTTTTCAATCTGGCTATTCATGACAGACCAGAGCGGTAGTGAGTAGCTCCTTGTCTCATGTTCCTAATCTACGAGTCATGCTCAGAGCACTTAGATCCTCCGCAGAACAAGCTGTACCACCAGAGATGCCCAGATGGCAGGGGGCTGGGCGTGCGTCACGGTACGCCATCTGATTGGCAACGCGTCCACGCCGTTGCACAAAACAATCACACTTGACTATGATTGCATCTCATCTGCTTGTATCAGACTTGCCTGGATCAAACGGGTGGCCTGCAGCAACTGGGTTTTACTTCTCACACATGGGTTGTACAGTCTTTGGTAGCAATGCCTCAATTTACTGCCAGCATGGTTGATGAACATCTATTTATTTTGTTTCCCAGTCTATTTAAACACACTTTCTTGCTATTGTTCCCAGGGGCAGAGGAGCATATTGCAGCTTTTGCTGTTATTCTAATCTTGCCTTTGGGACATCAAAAATCTGTATGGTGTGAGTCATTGACATTCTTATCTCTCTAGCAGGAGAAGAGAGAGAGAGAGAGAGTGTGTGTGTGTGTGTGTGTATGTGAGAGAGAGAGAGAGAGAGAGAGAGATAGATATCTCTGCACACCCCTGCCTAATGTGGGTCCAAGAGCTGCCGCCCACAGACTGTTGAAACGTCATTTACACAGGAGGAGGAATAGGAACGGTGCACACACACACACACTTTCTCTCTCTCTCGCACACACACACACACACACACACACACACACACACACAGCACCAATTAATCTTCTCTGTCTGATAAAACACAGACACATCACAGAATTCAGATTCACTGTGTCTTGATAGCTTGACAGTGGTTAATGTTCACCTGTATGCTCAGACTGAACTATAGTTTAGTGCTTCCTCTTTTGTCTCATTTTCCACTTTCTCACTTTCTCAATATTATTATTATTATTATTATTATTATTATTATTATTATTATTATTATTATTATTACACACACAGGCTGTGTGTGTTTGGGACCCATAGGGGGTCTGAACCAGGTGGGAAGCAGAGCAAAAGACAACTCTGAGGTCACACACACACACACACACACACACACACCATCAGTCTGCTCCATCTTGACCTATTGAATATTCATACAAAAAGAATGATAATATTAGTTAATTTAATATCCAATAATGTCATTAAAATCAAATAATGACTTTTCATATATTTCTTAAAAATTTTAATATATAGTTACATTTATTCATTTAGCAGACGCTTTTATCCAAAGCGACTTACAAATGAGACACACTCACACACCAATGGTAGCAGAGCTGCATGCAAGGTGCTAGCTTGCCATCGGGGGCAACTTAGGGTTCAGTGTCTTGCCCAAGGACACTTCGGCATGGGATCACCCGGGCCGGGATTCCAACCACCAACCCTACGATTAGTGGATTAGTGGACAACCCGCTCTACTGACTGAGCCACAGCCTCCCCAGTCGGCTTTTTAGTTAAGAATTTAAAAAAAAATTATTTTTGTGACATTATCTTGGAATCCATATGATCATAATTTCACACATGATCATATGATGTACTTCACATGTGACTGTGTTGAACATGTTATGCCCTGAAATTGCACATGTACATACTTAAGTACTACCCAGCCGTGTGACTGGCAGCAGTCCCAAGCCCAGATGAATGGGGAGGGGTGGGGAAATCAATGGTAAACTACCCCACTACTTCTGCCGAAATGCTTTGTGGATCACATCGATGAAATACGTGGAGAGTGTCGACCCATAAAGCGACCGTAGGTCGGTCTCGACTAATAGGTGATAGAGAGAGAGATACTTAAGTACACCTGTGACATAATTTGAATAATACACTATTATATTGTGTCAAAAGTGTGTGGCATCAACTGCCTGAGCATCTTACTTATGTGCTTGTTCAACATCTCATTCCAGATTTAGTCCCCATTTGCTCTTATAACAACTTCCACTCTTCTGGGATGGGTTTCCACTAGATTTTGGAGTGTGGCTTTGGGGATTTGTGTTCATTCAGCCACAAGAGCATTAGTGAGGTCAGGTACTGATGTCAGATGAGGAGGTCTGGGGTACAGTCTGCACAGGTTTAGGCCTCTTAGTTCCAGTGAAGGGAAATTGTAAAATTGTAAAGCTACAGCATACAAAGAGCATCTGTTTTTGGAAGCAATTGTGTGCAGAAGCAGTTTGAGGAAGGAACACATTTGGGTGTGATGGTCAGGTGTACATACACCTTTGGTCAGATAGTTTAATAAACACATGTGACCCATCAGCTTGTGAACTGTAGGCTAATTAGTTTACATTTTCTAAAAAAAACAAGATGTGCACAATTTCTTAAAAATGAAGCAAATAAATTCTATCCAGAAGCTTTTATGGTTTTACTTTTTCAGACTAGTCTTTTGCTGCTGTATTTTATAGTTAGCAGCGTTTCCAGTGCATTAAGATGGTCTCTTACTGGTCAGCATGTTTGCCGTGCACCTCCAGGGCTGGGGATTTGAATCCTGCCTCTGCTCTGTGTGTGTGTGGAATTTGCATGTTCTCTCAGTGCTTTGGGCATTTCCTCCGTGTACTCCGGTTTTGGACTCCAATCCAAACATATGCTTTTTAGGCTCATTGACATCTCTAAATTGTCCGTAGTGTGTGATTGTGCCCTGCAATGGGTTCATGCCTCATCCAGGGTGTCCTCCACCCTGCAACCGTGTGTAGGATCAGCAGTATGGAAAATGGATGGGTGGATGGATGGATGGACCCACCACTGAGGGTCCGAGGTAACCCACGTTCTCATCTGAGCTGCCTCGGCATTCTGACACTGCTCATCAATGTCAAAATGTTTAAAATGGCCAATCAAATCAAAGAAGGCGGGCTTTACTGTTGACAGAGGCTGAACATGAATAAGATTAAGAAGAATTTAAGACTTTTCAAGTTGATTAAACTTACAAACAAAAGTTCACCTGCTGCCTTAAAAGCATGAGTAAACTCAGCCTGACGATAACCTTTGTTTCAACTACAAAAGTTACGTTTTACAAGTTGTTTAACTATTAATCACATGATTGTCTGAGTTAAAACAGCTTACTTACTATGTAACATTATCAATTCAAGAAAACTCACTTTATTTTCTACAAAAAACACACAATTCCTCACTGTTTCAGCTCCAAGTTAAAAGCATTAATGTTTTTTAATTGTTTCTACTTATTTCTTATCTTGACTAATAGTTTGCATGTTTTTCAAACTGAATCAATGTACATCTTATCTGCTCAAAAATATGAACGTGTGCATATTGTGACTGAATTTACTGACCTTCTTGATTTGAATTCATTTATTTATCATCCTCAGACTTCCAGTAAACATGGCAATAACATGTGGCTTTGACTCAAGTGTGTTTTTAGGTTATGGTTAGGACAGAGTCATTTAGCCTATTTAAAAAATATATATTTATAACATGTGATCAAAATCGCTGACCAAAACCAATGATTACACGCATGGAACCCAACCAATGGCAATACAGGGGCGGAGACAGGACAGAAATCATAACAAATGCACAGGTGTCAAAAGTAGACAAAGTCAATGTCATTGTAAAACCCGTTTCAGAGCACGCTGCGAGCTCCCGTGCTTTGCGTGAGGGGAATTTGTGACAGAACACACACCTGTCCCCGCTACACCCCCCTCAAATGTGTTTTTAGGTTATGGTTTAGGACAGAGTCATTTAGCCTATTAAAATTTAAATGATTTATTTGCAAATAGTTCAAATGCAATACTTTCCAATAAATTCTGGTTCTTTAACTAGTTTCCTTTTGTGACATAATGGAGTTTAGGATGGATGCAAGTGCAGATACATTTATTTAGCAGACGCTTTTATCCAAAGCGACTTACAAATGAGACACACTCACACACCAATGGTAGCAGAGCTGCATGCAAGGTGCTAGCTTGCCATCGGGGGCAACTTAGGGTTCAGTGTCTTGCCCAAGGACACTTCGGCATGGGATCACCCGGACCGGGATTCGAACCACCAACCCCACGATTAGTGGATTAGAGGACAACCTGCTTTACCGACTGAGCCACAGCCGCCCTAGACTGAGCCACAGCCGCCCAGATAAGAGCTTTATTTATTAGAGGCAGGCGGACAAATCCAAATCATGAAACACTAGCATGGTCAAAACAGGCGAAGGGCCAGGCGATCGGCAGACGGCATAAAACAGGCAACGCAAAGCACGAAATGAAAAATAACAAACAAGATCAAAACCATGAACCGAAACACCAGAAATACAATACAAAGGCTTGGTACAGAGGTAACCCTCACACAATACTTCGCGATGAATAATAAGACACGAGGGGTTTAAATACTACACATAAAACACACAACAGCTGAAAACAATGATGGTATGTACGGGAACGAACCAATGACAATACAGAGTAGGAGACAGGACAGGAATCATAATAAATGCACACGTATCACAAGAAAACGGCTGTGGCTCAGTCGGTAGAGCGGGTTGTCCACTAATCCACTAATCGTGGGGTTGGTGGTTTGAATCCCGGCCCGGGTGATCCCATGCCGAAGTGTCCTTGGGCAAGACACTGAACCCTAAGTTGCCCCTGATGGCAAGCTAGCACCTTGCATGCAGCTCTGCTACCATTGGTGTGTGAGTGTGTCTCATTTGTAAGTCGCTTTGGATAAAAGCGTCTGCTAAATGAATAAATGTAATGTAAATGTAAAACAAAGTCACTGTAAAACCCGTTTCAGAGCACGCTGCAAGCGCCAGAGCTTTGCACGAGGGCAAATCGAGACCCCTTTATTTCTTCAATTTTCTCTTTTTGACAAGAAACCGTTAAGTTTCGACAACCACTACATTCTGATAGTTCACCTAAAAATGAAAATTCTGACATCATTTCCCCTCCCAAGTGATATTTTCCATGACACGTCATAGATTTATTTTCCACTCGGTTCCACTTCAGTACAGCTCTATGTTCTCAGGGAATGATAAAAAAAAAACACGTGTTTGACAAATGTGCGTTCCAAAAGCTAAAATGTATGACGTGTGTGGACATTCTCACACGTAGGACCAATGATTATTTGAATTTTGAAATAAATATATATATATATATATATATAGTAATGAGAGGGATCTTAAAAATGCATTGAGTTGTTTATTTAGTTCTGTCCTGAATGAGCTATTTCACATGACACATGTTTACATATAGTCCACATGGCAATAATAACTGAATTTACACAAATGAACCCGTTCCAAAGTTTACACACCCTTGATTATTAATACTGTGTGTGGATGATCCACGACTGTGTTTATATTTTGTGAGAGTTCTTCATGAGTCCCTTGTTTGTCCTGAGCAGTTAAACTGCCCACTGTTCTTCAGAAAAATCCTCCAGGTCCTGCACATCCTTTACTTTTCTTCTGCATGTTTGACTCCTTTCCAACAGCGGTTATATGATGTTGAGACCCATCTTTTCACACTGAGGACGACTGAGGGACTTGTACACGACTATTACAACAGGTGCAAACATTCACGGATGATTACTATACATTAAGAGCCAGGGGGGTGTAAACTTATCGGTGTAAATTGTTATTTGGCTTAAATATCTTTTTTGTTAGGGGCGCACGTTCGCCTCACACCTCCAGGGTCCGGGGTTCGAGTCCCGCCAGGGCCATGTGTGTGTG
>JAFFST010051092.1:31105-44144 GCA_022414735.1 Noturus placidus | reverse complement strand
AATGATATTTCTGTAAAGCTGCTTTGAGACAATGTACCATTGTAAAAAGCGCTATACAAATTGATAAATTATTATTATTATTATTAAATGAATTACAAATGTTATTTAACAAATATATTGTGTAGTTATTGACATGGTTATGCTTTCCATAAGGAGGTGTTTATGGAAGGAGTCTCCAGTATCAGCGCTTTTTCAGTACTGGTAACATGACAATTAACGTAAAGAGAGACTGATGATGGAACGAATGTTTATAGTTCCACCAGACTAAATATAACTATAAACAGATCAAATGTATGCTGTTTCATTCATTTATTTATTTTTTATGAGAAAACTTATAAAATTGCTGTGGTATAATAAGGATAGACACTTCAGGATGTGCTGCTACTAGAAAATAATCGACTGTAATTAGAAGTCGAGCGATAGTGGAGTTTAGCGATAACTAAGTTGGGCGGTACCGGCTGATAACCGATTAATCGACCAGTAGTTTTTCTAATTAATACTTAATGAAAACATAACACTCAAAGTAAAACATTGCTGAACTTTATTGCAAAAGTAAACAGAACTGACTGTATCATGAAGATTTATTTTTTAAAATGAAATAAATGTATAAATATTAATCTATATGAACAATTAATAGATAATAATGTAATATACATAAAAACTGAACCAAAAAGTAACACTCCAAATAATAAATAAAAATAAAGACATCCTAAATGAATTAAAAAAAAAAAAAACACTACAAATAACACTACAAAATTTGTCAGAGCTTTTATTTCACCGCTCCTGTACTGTATAATTTCAGCGTACCCTCCTCAGCCGTTCAACAGATTCAACCAGTAAAGCCTGGATTTTTGATAATGTATCGGTTATCGTCTGTTGCAGGGGCGTCCAGCAATCAGTTATCAGTGCAGATTAATCAGCAAAACCGATCAATCGGACCTCTAACTGTAACGCCGCTTCACATTGGGCCAAGTCACACCACAGAATTTTTTTAATTATTTTCTTATAACAACATAACCCCCAAGTGATTTATTACTTATTTGTATTGCTGTAAAACAAAGAGCCTGGAATCTATCCCAGGGAATCTCGGGGCACAATTGACAATTTGGAAATGGCATTCAGCCTACAGCGCATGTCTTTGGACTGGGGGAGGATACCGGAGTACCCGGAGGAAACCCCTGAAGCACGGGGAGAGCATGTGGAGGTTGAATAGGAACACCCAACCTCGGAGGTGTGAGGCAAACGTGCTAAAACCTTGCGCCCTCATAAGTCTATGATTAAAAAAAAATCCAACACATTTTCACATGTCTGTGTCATCCTGTTAATATAATTTAACAGGGGCGGCTGTGGCTCAGTCGGTAGAGCGGGTTGTCCACTAATCCGCTAATCGTAGGGTTGGTGGTTCGAATCCCGGCCCGGGTGATCCCATGCCGAAGTGTCTTTGGGCAAGACACTGAACCCTAAGTTGCCCCCGATGGCAAGCTAGCACCTTGCATGGAAGCTCTGCTACCATTGGTGTGTGAGTGTGTCTCATTTGTCGCTTTGGATAAAAGCGTCTGCTAAATGAATAAATGTAAATGTAATTTATTTCCAGTTCGGATTATCAGTTTTTTTCCGTGTCTGATCATGTTCCGTCATGTTGTGTGTTTTCAGAACTTGTTGCGACACCCCGAGCTGAACAACAGCCAACTGTTAGCAGACTTCCTCTCCCCTTATAGCACAGAGACGCAGTTTCACGACAAGATGTTGCCTGACGTCAACCTAGGTGCGGGAACGTTTTCACATGCACATCTGTTACGTCTACTTGCAACACTTATGCTTATACATTGTTTGTGGTTTAGCCTGTTATAAAGATTAAGCAGGTAGAAGGAATCAGAGAACCACTGTAGGGCCTTGAAAGATGTAAGTTGTAGTTAATTAGACATATTTTGATTCTGGGTGCTCGTGTTCAGCTCCATAGTGAAGTTCTGTTCTTTATTATAGATTACAGCAAGTCCTAGTCCAAACTAACATGGGCCAATTTGAAATTTTTCCACATTTTTATGTTGTCGGGCTATTTCCCAAAAATCTATCTAACGTTACTTAATAACCAATGAAGGCATATATTTTTTAAAAATGGTTAGTTATATACTTTTTACCTACTGAAATATGTTAGCTTTGTAACTCTAGTGCAAACAGGAGAAGCAGACTTCGAACACCAAACATGACTTTGCTGCCTGATTACAGTAAATTTGTGGTCATTTAAAAATTCTGTAAAATATATTTTTCACTGAACCGCTACTTTAACCCTCAACTATTAAGCCATGTGATTGGATTCTGACTCACGTGTAAATCACATGAATCAACAGAGCATTTATATTGTGTTTGGAATGCACAGAATAAAATGTGTTCTATTCGTTGCTGTGAAAAAGTATTTGCCCATCCCGATTTCTTCTTTTTTTGTGTGTATATCTCATACTAAATAGTTTTAAGTCATCAAACTATATATAGCATAAAAAGGCAACCTGAGTAAATGCACAATAGTTTTTATTTTTAACATTTTTTTATTGAAGGAAAATGATCCAACACCTATCACCCATGTGAAAAACTAATTTCCCCCTTGAATCTAAAATCTGGTTGTGCCACCTTTAGCACCAGTGACTGCAACCCAACGCTTCCGATAACTGGAGATCAGTCTTTCACGGCGCTGTGGTGGAATTTTAGCCCACTCTTCTTTACAGAACTGCATTAGTTCAGCCACTCTGGGGGGTTTTCGAGCATGAACTGCCTGTTAAAGGTGCTGCCACAATAGGTTCAAGTCAGGACTTTGACTAGGCCACTCCAAAACTTTCAGAGGTGGACTTACTCCTATATTTTGGATCATTGTCTTGCTGCATAATCCAGTTGCGCTTGAGTTTCAACTTACGGACTGAAGACTGGACATTCTCCTTTACGATTTTCTGGAAGAGAGCAGAAATCCTGTTTCCCTTCATTATTACAAGTTGCCCAGGCCCTGAAGCAGCAAAGCATCCCCACATCATCACACTACCACCACCATTTTCCATTTTAAGATAATAGCTCTCACGGTGGTTCTTTAGAGTCCCAGCGCCTTTGAAATAGCTTTGAAACCCTTTACAGACTGATGAATGTTAGTCACCTTCATTATCATTTATGTAATTTATTTCAACTTTGGCATAGTGTGTAACTGGGTGAGACCTTGTAACCAACTTCATGCTGTTAAAAAGTTGTATTTTAGTGTTGATTTGATTGAACAGGGTTTGCAGTAATCAGGCCTGATTGTCTCTAGTCCAGCTGAACCCCATTATAAATACATTTTCATAGATTTGGGGAATTAGTAAGTACATTTACAGATACATTTTCACAGAGGCCCAGTTGGTATTGGATAACATTATCATGTAAGATCTGTATTTTGTGTTTACTCGGGTTTACCTTTGTTTTATCTTAGATTTTGTTTTAATTACTGAAACAATGTAGTACGAGCTATACGCAAAAACAGAGGAAGTCAGGATGGGGCAAATACTTTTTCACAGCACTGTATACACTTGTTGACTGCTTTATTTAGAAAAAATGGAAATTCAAGCAATAATCCAATCAGCCAATCCATGTAGCACTGCACAATGCATACATAAAATCATGCAGATTCAAGAGCTTCACATTAAACATCGGAATATGAGACATGTGATCTGAGGCTACATGCGTACTGAAACTGGACAGTTGAAGATTGGGAAAAAAAATTCTTTTCTGCTCACCACGGTTGTAAATAGTGGTTATTTGAGTTATCTAAGCCTCCTTGTCAAGCTCAGAACAGTCTACCCATTCTCCTCTGACCGCTCTCTCATCAACAAGGTTATGCCACATGCAAATCCGCTGCTCAGTGGTCATTGTTTCTGTGTGAGCTCTACTCAAACCAGCCTGTCTAACACCATGCTATGGTTAAAGTCACCAGATCCCCATTGTGATGGTTGTTGCACACATTACCTGAAGCTATTGGCCTGTATCTGTATGATTGTATGCATTGTGCTGCTGCAACCTGATTAGACAAGTGCATGAATATTCAGGTGTACAGGTAAGTGATCGTGTGTTACACTTACTGTATAAACATTTCAATCATTTCTGTTACTTTCCAGGAAGGATATTTAAGTCAGTACCAGGGAAACTCATCAAGGAGGTGAGCGGTAAAGCATGTACTTTATTATTATTATTATTATTATTATGTCATTAGTACAAACTGCCACAATAATTGCGTCTGTGAGATTTCTTACAAGAGATCAGTCTATTTGTATACGGAGGTGTGATGAGACGCTTGGTCTGTGCAGAAAGGACAGAACCTTGAGCCATTCCTCCAGTCCTTCCTCAACTCGTGCGAGCAACCGAGACCCAAACCGAGCCGTCCTGAACACACCGTGCACAGCCCCACTGCTGGCAGCAACAAAAAGGTACTTACTTGTGCTAAAATGTAAAACTTGGAATTCAGTCTTGATATTGTACAGGTTTCTTCAATCAAGTCACGGCACAAGAGGCAAGCTTTTTAAAATTATTGTTATTTATTTTTTTAAAGCAGCACAAAATGTGCTTTTATATTTTCATGCACATTACATAACATTAAATGTAACTATAAACTAATGAGTACCATATGTTGTTGTTTAATTCAAATCAATGCAATATGCTTAGATTGCATCCTGCCTAAATAATCCTCAATAAATGGGACTGCTAAGTAAATACCTCAAACTGTACTGTTAAAAAAATGTCAGAATGGAAATTAGCCCTTAGACAAAGTCGTGATTTGGGCATTTAAGGTGTAAAATCGCTTCTTGTGCAAGGGATAATTTCCATTCTGACATTTTTTTAACAGTACAATTTGAGGTATTTACTTAGCAGTCCCATTTATTTAGGATTATTGAGGCAGAATGCAATCTAAGCATATAGCTGAGCAGGTCATGGTTAAAGGTCTCGCTCAAGCGTCTTTGCTAGTGTTAGTATTTCAGCTCACATCCTCAGTACCTGCGTCCAATAAAACTAGCACAATGGTTTTTAAAAACTGCTTTATTATGAATAATCGTAGGAGATTTAGCAGTTTCTGAAATACTCAAACCAGTCAATTTCCATGCTCTGATCAAATTCACAGAGATCTCGTTCTTTCTTCATTCTGGTGTTTGATGTGAACATTAATTAAAGCTCTTGATGTGTATCTGTATGTTTTTTCTCTCTCTCTTGATGCTCTGCTGCCACATGATTGGCTGATTTAGATAACTACATGAATGTACAAGTGTTTCTAATAAAGTGGACGGTGAGTTTACCTGACTTTTTGTCTTTTCTTTTTTTCTTCTGCTCCTTTAGCTCTACAACGCTCTTTATAAAAACAACGCTGATCAAGCTGACAGCATGGACAGGAAGCATAAGCAGAACAATTTTTTGGAGCGGATGGAGCTGGAGGGTGTTTATGACTACATGATGTATGTGGGTGAGTAACCACACATGTGGGTCTAGAACTAAACCTTATTTAACCAACATTCTATCTGTCCAGCTTGTATTGCTTTTTTTAATGCAGTGCAAGTAATAGATTTTACTCTAAAATATCAAATACCGTATTTTCTGCACTATAAGGCGCTATAAGGGGTTATAAGACGCAGTCTCAATTACAGGGTCTATTTTTGTACCTAACCAATACATAAGGCGCACCGTGTTATAAGGTGCATGAAAACACAGTTGTTTTTTGCAAGACTGCATCCAGAAAATAAACAAGTTTTCAGACTTTGCAATTTACAAGTCCAACTGAGGAGCAAAAAGCCACAACCAAGGCACGCAACTCTTGTGATTACTATTAAATGTCCTCAGAAACCACTAATTAACACTACTATTTTAATTAAATATTTGTAACAAGTATAGTTATAATGGGCTTGGACAGGCGAAAAGGCTGAGTTCACGATATTCGGAGGAGCTTGCAATTTTTCAAAATTACGCCAATTTTCCACAGATTTGGGCCAAGACGTGTCATGTGACATCATCACAAAGCACATTCAACCCAAGCCCAAGTTGATTCACATGCATCGAATATGAATAGAGCAAAGAGGCCATTTACCAACAAACAAAGACTTTTCATGCAATTGCAATTCTGCACAAAAAAAAGCACAAAAATTTCTGCAGGTTGCATCGCAAATTTCTAAAAAGGCCGCACTACATTCAAGCATTTTTAACTACAACAATCATCAAAAAAATTAGAAAACTGCTTAATCCTGTACGGACACTTTAAATTTTTCTTACCGTACATACATATTTGTAAATGTAATATCAGTGGGACACATGAGACACCAATATTACCATCGCCCACATACACAGTTCATATTAAAGGTTAAAGTGCAAAAAAACAAAAAAAATGATGGGACTGAATAGTGTCTCTCCCATCATCCAATGCTGCCTGTGTACACTGAACTGTGTTTACTTGGCTACAACTGACCTGCAGGCCAAACATCCCCCCTCCACGACGAGCTAATATTATGTCCGTCAGCACCGTGTTATAAGGCGCATGAAAACATACGGTTGTTACGCCACGGCCAGCATATGGCACCCCAGCATGAACTAACTCTAGACACGTGACTAATTGTTTTGGATTCGGGGATGATATCCCAGCTGTGTCGTGTTTGGTTTGATTATGTTGGGTATTTAAACCCCAAGATAAGAGCACATTGCGCATTATTGTTCTTTGTTTGAAGGTCTGTCTGAGTGTTTGCCGAATGAAGCCAATATGGTTAGCCCTTGTTGAAGCCAGTATAATTAGCCTTAGCCGGGGATTCTAAGCGGTGCTTGTTTATGTTTGTTTTGTTTTTAAATAAAGACGGTTCTCCTGCACTTATTTATTGCCTCCAACTTTGTGACAACGGTCTACAAAAAAAAAAAAAGGTAACGGAAGCAAAACAGTGAGTTAAGTTGAACTTTATTCAACAAATGTTGTTTTGCAGCATACCGGTAGTATACCTACGGAGGCGTGACGGAGGTAAGCGTATGTACTGTACGCATTACGTAATGTTCTCTGATTGGTTTATCGCTGCCAGCGTATGTAGTGTATGTATTACATCCCTGTGTCAGCGGGAAATGGTCCGACAGTCAATCAAGCAGAGCGTTTACCAAAGTCACACATTTTTACAGATTTTGGAACTCGGTCCACACACAAGGCGCACCGGATTATTAGATGCACGGCCGATTTTGAGAAAATTTAAGGCTTTTTGGTGCGCCTTATAGTGCGGAAAATACGGTACATCGCGAGTTGAAGCATTGTTTTAGCAGTTTTGTTTAAACAGAAGTCAGTTTAGGTCGTCACCCTCTAAGTTTGCATGCATTAATGAAGCGCTCATTTAGTGTCCTGTTAGGATTTGAGAGTTGAGCTTTTTTATTTAGTTCTGCCTTGAATAAGCTATTTCACATAACAGATGTTTACAAATAGTCCACAAGACACAATAAATACTAACTGAAGAAGGCAACACGATACATTTAAGGGCCGGGGGGATATAAACTTTTGAATAGAATGATAGGGGATTTATTTTAAGTAGTACATATGATTAATTATTTATCACCATTTAACTCTCATGTAGATGAATGGGGCAGTGGTGGCTTGACGTTTAAGGCTCTGGGTTACTGATCGGAAGGTCGGGTTTCGAGCCCCAGCACTGCAAATCTGCCACTGTTGGGCCCTTTAGCAAGGCCCTTAACTCTATCTGCTCCAGGGGTGCTGTATCATGGCTGACCCTGCACTCTGACCCCAGCTTCCTGACATGCTGGGGTGTGCGAAGAAATGAATTTCACTGTGCATATGTACACTATCTCACAAAATTGAGTACACCCCTCACATTTTTGTAAATGCTGACAACAAAGTAAGTTTGCCCTTGCCCAATTTGCACATTTTCACTTAGGGGTGTACTCACTTTTGTTGCCAGCGGTTTAGACATTAATGTGTGTGTGTTGAGTTATTTTGAGGGGACAGTAAATTTACACTGTTACACAAGCTGTACACTCACTACTTTACATTGTAGCACAGTGTCATTTCTTCAGTGTTGTCACATGAAAAGATATCATCACATATTTACACAAATGTGAGGGGTGTATTTACTTTTGTGAGATACTGTATATGTGATCAATAAAGACTCCTTATCATTAATCATGGTGGCTGTGGCTCAGTCGGTAGAGCGGGTTGTCCACTAATCCACTAATCGTGGGGTTGGTGGTTCGAATCCCGGCCCGGGTGATCCCATGCCGAAGTGTCCTTGGGCAAGACACTGAACCCTAGGTTGCCCCCGATGGCAAGCTAGCACCTTGCATGGCAGCTCTGCTGCCATTGGTGTATGAGTGTGCTCTCATTTGTAAGTCGCTTTGGATAAAAGCGTCTGCTAAATGAATAAATGTAAATGTAAATCAATAGATAAATGCTAGAGTGTCAGTAATTCTGAAGGGGCACAGTATATCATTCATAGCTGCTTTCATACTTAACTGTTTGCGTGTGTGTGTGTGTGTGTGTGTGGATTAGGTCGTGTGGTGTTCCACATGCCTGACTGGCTGCACCACGTGCTCTCTGCTGGCCGCATACTTTTTAAGAAGACTCTGGAGGCGTACATGGACCAATACGTCCAGTACAAACTGGACCATATCCTACAGGAGCACCGCCTCGTCTCCTTGATCACTCTCCTGAGAGGTCTGATTTACTTGCTCATAAACGTCATTATTATGGGCATCATCAATGCATGTGCCTTTTTCATTGGTCATCTATCCCACTCATATTTCAAATGAATGCTGGTTAAAACATTTTTTTTTTGCTAACCACTTAAATCCGATTAGGGACAGGTGACTAATTGAAAGGATGTCATTTGGTAAACAATGACCGTTTGCAATGCTTTGTGTGAGGAAATGAGATTAGTAAATGCGTGAGACTGCAAGCCATCTTGCAATGCTCTTTCTGCGTGGTGCACAACAAAAATGATTTCCTCTTAGCAAACCTCACCTCGATGATAATAGAAGGAGGGCTCAAGAGCCGTGTGATGTGACAGACTTATTTTTGTTGCTAGACATTTATAGAGGAAGAGGTCAGCTGCTTTTGCTGAGAAGTGAAACCACAATTTAAAAACCAACAACAATTGCAAAACACTGCAACCGTGTGCTCTCTGTCTCTGCTGGAGGATTTTGTTTCATTTAATGTTATGCTGTTTTGTCGTGTTTAGTTTTATTTTTATTGTTTTTTTATTAGCCTCCCAGACGTTAAGGACAAGTTTAAAGGGTGACCCTCTGTGAACTTTTCATTTGTTAATGCATATTGTATCTGTTGTACTGAATACTGGATGAAGGCTCTGTTTCCACCCCTTTCCCTCAATCTCACCCCCAGACGCAGTGTTCTGTGAGAACAATGAAGAGCGCTCCCCAGAAGACAAACAGAGACGAGCCAAGCAAGCATTTGAAGAGATGATGAACTACCTGCCAGGTTAGTAGTGCCTTGCCTAAATTGATGACATTGTACAGTGCACATGAAAATCAGCCTCTTTAATCTCACCGTACCACATTCTGTCCCACTGAGGGTTGAGTGTTGCACTGGAATGAGAACATCAAGAACCTCAGTGTGAGATTCTTGAGTCCACCGTCCAGAATGATCCAGCAGGCTGATGGTTAAAAGCTAGAGCAATCATCAACTGGATTGGAAATGGCAGCCAGGTTTATGGATGTTATTCCAAGCTGATGAACTCCAGGTCTTTCCTGACGAGTAAAGAGTAAACTTCCATAAATCTGACAGCAGGAACATGACAATAACAAGTTCCTTCACTGCATTTTACGAGTGAGCTGTTGCCATAACTGGGCCTAAACTCAAATAATTAAGCCTGGATCCCATTGAAGGACGTCAAAACAAGGTGTGTGGGGGGGGGGGTTATCTTGAAAGTTTCAGGTAGGTTTATTTGAACAGTGAGAGACAGAATAACAATTAAAAAAAAATCCAGAAAAACGCATATCAAAACTGTTATAATTTTAATTACGGAAATAAGTATTTAAGAAATAAGTATCTCAATCAGAAAGATTTCTGGTTCCTAGGTGTCTTTTATACAAGTAACGAGCTGACATTAGGAGCACACTCTTAAATGGTGTTAAAGACACTCTTAAAGACACCTGTCCACTCTAGCAATCAATCAGCTTCCAAGCGCTCCACCATGGCCAAGACCAACGAGCTCTCCAAGGATCTCAGGGACAAGATTGTAGACCTATACAAGTCTGGAATGGCTACAAGACCATTGCCAAGCAGCTTGGTGAAAAGGTGACAACAGTTGGTGTGAGTATTCGCAAATAATGGAAGAAACACAAAAGAACTGTCAATCTCCCTCTGCCTGGGGCTCCATGCAAGATCTCACCTCGTGGAGTTGCAATGATCATGAGAACAGTGAGGAATCAGCCCAGAACTACACGGGAGGATCTTGCCATTGATCTCAAGGCAGCTGGGAGCATAGTCACCACGAAACAATTGGTAACACACTATGCCGTGAAAGACTGAAATCCTGCAGCGCCCCTGCTCAAGAAAGCACATATACATGCCCGTCTGAAGTTTGCCAATGAACATCTGAATGATTCAGAGGACAACTGGGTGAAAGTGTTGTGGTCAGATGAGACCAAAATGGAGCTCTTTGGCATCAACTCAACCGTGTTTGGAGGAGGAGGAATGCTGCCTATGACCCCAAGAACACCATCCCCACCGTCAAACATGAAGGTGGAGACATTATGCTTTGGGGTGTATTTCTGCTAAGGGGACAGGACAACTTCACCGCATCAAAGGGACGGTGGGCGGGGCCATGTACCGTCAAATCTTGAGTGAGAACCTCCTTCCCTCAGCCAGGGCATAGCCAAGCTAGCACCTTGCATGCAGCTTTGCTCCCATTGGTGTGTGAGTGTGTGTGAATGGGTGAATGAGACATAGTGTAAAGCGCTTTGGATAAAAGCGCTATATAAATGCGCCATTTGGTATTCTCATTCCTGAACATGGCAAAATAGTCATCGTACTGGTACTCAGGAGAACAAGTAGGATACGAACCTTCTTCTGAAATTACAGTATATTCATGAAAACCACATTTCTTGGTAATGGCTGTAACACCCCATATATTTCTCAGTGACTAAGCTTTTTGTTTTCATTTTATTTTTTAATAGCACACGTCGATTTGAAATAAATCCATCGGAAAGGTTGTTGCGGCTCTATGCATCATGGGTTAATAACGTGATTTATCTGATCTGTTAGATGGTGTGGGTAAGTGTATAGGAGAGGAGAACAAATATGAGGGTATTCAGCTGCTCTTCAACTGCCTCCAGCAGCCTCTCCTCAACAAACAGGTAAAGTGTGTGTGTGTGTGTGTGTGTGTGTGTGTGTGTGTGTGTGTGTGTGTGTGTGTGTGTGAGACTTGTTGAGCAATTCGAAGTTGAGCAATTTGTTATTATGGCCTGTTCTTATTTTTAGATTACTTATGTGCTGCTAGACATTGCAGTTGAGGAGCTTTTCCCAGAGCTCAATGTGGTAAACCTGTTGTTTTCTTTACTCTTTCTTCACCACACACTTGTCATGTGATGTCATTACGGACCAGCCTTATAAATCTGATTTTCCCTCTTTTATCTCTTCACACAGAAAGAAAACCCAAGAAATGGATGAATGTAAAGAATACTCGGACGCCCTCCGGATTTTTTTTAATACTTTGGAGACGTATTGACATTCCAGTGATTATTATTGCAGTGCTGAAATAAATGTATTTATTATTAATTTGAACACTTTGAGTTTTATTTCAGGACGTTTTCTGCCAGTGGAAAGAATATAAAACCGCACACAAATCAAGTTATTACATTTACATTTATTCATTTAGCAGACGCTTTTATCCAAAGCGACTTACAAATGAGACACACTCACACACCAATGGTAGCAGAGCTGCATGCAAGGTGCTAGCTTGCCATCGGGGGCAACTTAGGGTTCAGTGTCTTGCCCAAGGACACTTCGGCATGGGATCACCCGGGCCGGGATTCGAACCGCCAACCCCACGATTCGTGGACAACCCGCTCTACCCACTGAGCCACAGCCGCCCTTATTATTTAGTGTTCCTAAAAAAAGTTTTTGGAATACTAGGTACATTTTGGGCCGTTCTTGCTTAAGCACTTCAATTCAATTTTAATTGTATAGCACTTTTTACAATGGACATTGTCATAAAAAAAATCAGCTTTACAGAAACATATAAACACAGGCTCCAGGTTCCCCCGTGACCCTGAAAAGGAGTAAGCGGTTGAAGATGGATGGATGGATGGATAAACAGGATACAGATTTTAAATGTGTGAATTTATTCCTAATGAGCACGACAGTGGCGAGGAAAAACTCCCTAAGACGATATGAGGAAGAAACCTTGAGAGGAAGTCAGGAAACCCATCCTCATCTGGGTAAACTTGGTTTAAAGGAAAACTTTACTAGACTGTTCTGACAGAAAACGCATTATATAATGTGAAAACAAACACCAACTGTGCTGCAAAAGTTTATGAACCCCTTGGAATAACCTCGATTAATTACCAAAAGGTGGAATAGCCTTCACCATAATACGACAAATACTTTATACTGAAACTAATACAACATAATCATTTGTACTTGTTCTCATCAAAAATAATTGATGTAAACCTTCTACAAAATGAAACTTCAGTTCAATTTATTTCAATTCAATTTTATTTGTATAGCGCTTTTTACAATAGACATGGTCTCAAAGCAGCTTTACAGGAATATAAACACAGTACACACACAGTAAAGGTGAGAAATTATCCCAACTGAGCAAGACACTGAGTGGCGACAATGGCAGGGAAAAACTCCCTAAGGTGTTTAAGAGGAAGTAACCTTGAGAGGAACCAGACTCAGAAGGGAACCCATCCTCATCTGGGTAACAACAGACATTCTTAAAGAGACAATTATTGCTTTAAATGTAATCTGTTTGGCTTTAGAAAGCCTTTGTCCCAGCAGTCTGGAATTGGAGCAGATGAGAGCTCCATCCAGAAGTAGGACCTCCGAGAC
>JAFFST010051092.1:8191-21421 GCA_022414735.1 Noturus placidus | reverse complement strand
ATGAGTGATTCAAAACTACTACTAGTATTTCTACTACTACTACTACTATTTCTACTACTACTACTACTATTTCTACTACTACTACTACTACTACTATTTCTACTTCTTCTACTACTATTACTACGTCTTCTTCTATTACCACTACTATTTCTTCTTCTACTACTAATACTTCTTCTTCTTCTACTACTACTATTTCTACTACTACTTCTTCTACTACTAATACTAATACTACCACTTCTTCTACTACTACTACTACTACTACTACTGCTACTGCTACTACTACTACTGCTACAACTACTACTACTACTACTACTACTACTACTACTGCTACTACTTTGAGAAACCCGTGAGTCAGTTTTGCAATCTGTTTTGCAAACAAGAAGTATGCATTTGTGAGGAAATGACGGAAACATGCTATTCTTCTAATTCACTCTTTGTATTCTTGAGCTATTTTCTAGCCACCATGGATATCTTGGCTACACGTATCCATCACAGATGATATTCTTTGAATATGATGTACAAACATGTATAGATATACGAGATATGATACGAAGAGATGCAAAGCGATGCCGTATTAGTCTCTGCATCCTTTCTATAAATAAATAGAAGTGATCTAGACTTGTAAAGTTGAAAACAAAAGATGTCAGATTCCAATAAAGTCCAATAAACATCCCCAAAGCTGTCCCGAAAGCTGGCAGGAATTAATGTTATACTATTATATACATTTTAATTTGTATTCTATAAACAAGATTACAGCTTTCTGTAATAATGACCCTAGATCCACATTCAGAAAAATAAACCTCACATAACTGCATGCCGTCACTATGATGGTAAAAAGCAGCTTTACATAAATCCAGATATAGGTTTAGAGCTCTAATAATGAAGCCAAAGAAAACACTGACAAGGAAAATTCTGTGAAATGAAATCAGGAAGAAACTGATGAAGACGAGGTTTTTATCCTGTTTTGGATGACACTGTAAATTACACATCTAATCATTAAAGTGCATAGAGGGGGGGATAGTAAAGACACTATGTGCAGATTGTGAATAAGAGTCTGGGGTGTGCACAGGACAGGCTTTATTGCTACAGCAACCGTTCTTAGGAACAAATCTCAAATCTTTTCAAAGACTGGAGTTAAATGAGTTTTAAAAGTATTCACTTTGCCACGTGTCAGTAACATTCGATTCAATTAAATTATATTTTATTTGTATAGCGCTTTTTACAACGGTTATTGTCTCAAAGCAGCTTTACAGAAACATATAAACAAAGGATACGGATTTTAAGTGTGTGAATTTATCCCAATTGAGCAAACTGGTGGCGTCGTTGGTGCAGAAAAACTCCCTAAGATGATCTGAGGAAGAAACCTGAGAGGAACTCAGAAGGGAACCAGTCCTCATCTGGGTAATGACGGATAGTGTGAGTAAATCTAATACAACACAAACCCTTGTAGGTACCATCACAGTGACAGGCACACATAGTACAGTTTTGTACCTTATTCTTGTGGGACAGTAAAAAACTGACAGGTAATTTACCTGAGACTTGTAGGAACTCCCCATTGCTTCCTCCATATCTGTGTACGCTGTGCTCGAAGGCCTGGAGCAGCGTAGAGCCTTTCAGTTGAACCAGATCATACGTTCCACCAAACGGCAACACAGAGATCACATCCTCCATAGTGATACTACCTAAGATACAAATTCATCCGCCATCTTAAGAGCCATTTCGTAAGATGATGTCTGAGGTTTCAGATCAACACAACTTAAGCCTTCTGGACTATAACATGTCCAGGGGGAATGTGAATCCATTTACCAGCATGCACATGAACGCTCAAATCTTTAATACTAAAAACAAGAGTTTATCTGTTATTTAAATATAAAAACATGGATACGTGACAAGCTTATCTGCGAGTGATTTAATAGGTCAGTTGGTTGGTGAGTATCTAAACTTGATATGCTAGACAAACTAAATATTGCTAGTCAGTTAGACTCTGTACAGGAGTCTATAGTCTTGCAAGACACCAAGGGAACAGTTTGAATGTGTACATAATGAAACATCCTCAAATTGTGAAACATTTGTGTGCAATACTGATTTGAAATACACATCTGTGAAAGTCGAAAACTTTTTTTTGAGATGTCACAATCTCAGTAGACCTGGATATGTTGCGATACTATGTCAAGATCCTGCAACATTTATTCAAGTGAAGAAAGCATCCCTCATTTAGTGATCTTCACTTCGCAATTACATTTAGTGGATTAGATCAACGCACACTTTTCTCGATCATTCATATTTAAATCACTGCTTTATCAGGATAAATGGTGGATCCAGACTCCCTGGAACTCAGCACAACACGTACAGTTTACACACACACACACACACACACGAGGGGCAATTTAACGCAGTCAATCCAAGGAACCGGGACTACAGAGAAGGCTAATTTCACTTCATGGAGAAAAAAAATGAGAGCAGGACTAGACCTCTAGCATCTGCACTTACATCAAAATTATTTAATCAAAATTATAATAAATAAATAAATAAATAAATATTTCACCTTAGTAGATTTATGGAATTTGGACATGCTAATTCTGACCATCAGACCTGTGTTGTTATGATCGTTTCTTTGCATGCATGCACAGACATTGTGGGTGAGAGACTGCCTTCAAAAGGGAAGTAACATGCTGACTAATGTCTAGGGGCCCGAGAAAACATTTCACAAGGTCATCATGTTTGATTTTCTATTTTATGTAGTTCTGAAAAACTTACAGGGTGTCTCAAAAGTCTCCATACAAAGGGGAAGTGTGTACAAACAAACACACACACACACACACACACACACACACACACACACACCATTTCTGCTTCTCTCATCAATGGGGCCTCGTATTCCTCCTCCATTTAAAATACAGGCACTAACATGGTTCCACTGGAGATCATCTGGATATTTGATATAGTGATGGACCTGCGACAAGGGACAGAACATTACTATAACTAATAATTCAAATAAAATAAAATAAAAAATCCATTATATATAAAATAATAATGATACTATTCAAGACAATCATTCATCTACGGACAGCATAAAATGAACAAGAACATCTAACGGGATAAATAATGACTGAGGACTGACCATGGCATCACAGATCAAGTTTCCCATGTTGCATTCACGAAATCGACACTCATCAAATGTCCCATTAAGATAGACCAGAGTCCTCCCCACGATCTGAGCCGAGTAATTGGCCAAATTGACCTTCCAGGACTCCACATCTTCCTTAATGTCGGGATCTAGAAGAATGAAGACAGGCGCTTACATTATATATATATATATATATTTAAAAAACAGTTACAGTTGTCTTAGCTCGAGTGTCTTTGGCTTTCATATACAGAAAGAGACTGTGGCAAAATTCAGGAAAAGCATCACAAAAGAATAAACCAACAACTTGGTGATATTAGCGTGAGCCTTGATGAAGTTATTGCAAGCAAGGTAAATGCAACCAAATATTTAGTGTTATTTACTTTAAGACTTATCTGTTCTTATACTTTTGCTCACCCAAAAATTGGGTGGTTTGCAAACCAAGGTGCCATGTTCTGAGTTGTTTAACACATCTGGATGTAAAAAATAATATCATCTTTTGATCTCAAACATAACTGTCTACAATGTATAGTGTAAACAATAGAATTAACCTTGCTGTTCCTATACTTTCAGAGGGCACTGTGACCAGTGATCATGGCTGGTAGCTGAGAGGTGAAAAATTAATTTATCAATTTGTATAGCGCTTTTTTACAATGGTACATTGTCTCAAAGCAGCTTTACAGAAATATCATTTTTACATTTACAAGCGACTTACTAATGAGATCACATTCACACACCAATGGTAGCAGAGCTGCATGCAAGGTGCTAGCTTGCCATCGGGGGCAACTTAGGGTTCAGTGTCTTGCCCAAGGACACTTCGGCATGGGATCACCCGGGCCGGGATTCGAACCGCCAACCCCACGGTTAGTGGATTAGTGGATAACCCGCTCTACCGACTGAGCCACAGCTGCCCTAAACGGATGGTGAGAAGCGTACAAGCAGACGGGTCACTACCACATTCTAATCAAATCTGAAATCACATCTGTGTGCAGAATGTCATCTGAGAACACAGAACTTTGTTTCGAATGGACTACAGCAAGAATGTCTTGTGCATGTGAAGAGCAAGCAAGTGTGTCTCCATTAACATGGCAGCATCAAAACTAGAGTGGTGATGAGAAACCGACAAGCTCCTCTGGATCATGCTGACGGATCCCAGCACAAGTCCATGGTGGTGCTCGTGTTGACGGTATGATGGTGTGGGGGAATGGTTACGCCCCCTCACAACCAGTGAAGAACATCTGAACAGTTCGCGGCTACAGATTATCCTCTCTCAGATAGACATAACTGCTTGGTTTTACTAGTCAAACACTAATTTAAATAAACACACAAAGTGCACTCACTTCATGAAAATTGATATCAGTGATATAAATCAGCAAAATAAAATTTTGGTCTTGTGCACTTGACTGCAGAATAGACTAACAATGTACATTTTAGCTGCTTTCTTGAACATCTGTGCAGCTGTTTTCCCCTTCTGACTAGTAGACAGTCTGCCTACAGCGGCTTATATATAATGATTGTATTTCTCATGTAAATGAGGACTCTATGCAGCTCTTAATAGACATGCCCAGCCAGCAATGTCATGCACTGTTGACAGATTAAGCCACCACTATGCAGTGAATGCAGTCAATTCAGCAACATTTTTGCACATGTGCACATTGAATCCATGGGCGTAACCACGCACTCTTTGGGGGGGTCGTGACCCCCCCAATGTTGAGAAAATACCAATCTGTCCACCCCAATATACAGGAGAAAATATTCTCAATATGTTCCGTATTAAATTTCCCTGCCAACGGATCTGTCTTTTCTTCATCTATTCTATTTATTTTATTTATTTATATTCTTTTTTAATATATTCACGTTTGTTACGGAAGATATGCCCCCCCACCTGCAATTGTACACTTGGTTTCGCCCATGCTCAACACAAGTTCGGTGATGTATTTGATCAGTTTCCCCATGCTGTGGGAGCTTCTATCACTCAGAAACCACGTGAATTCAAACAGTAACTGTAATCCTAAAACTATGTTCTACATATACAATATTTCAGTATAAAATTTTGGAAGTGTGGCTGCGCGGGGGGGTTAGCGCTTGGACCCCCCCCAATGTCCAAGCGCTTGGACCCCCCCAATGTCAATAACATGGTTGCGCCCTTGATTGAATCCATGCTGAGGCAAAATGCTAGCAATGCTAACATTTTCCTGTGTCTTTATCAAATGACAAAATACGGTAAATAAACATAATACAAACCTACTAATACACAGATTATAAACAATAACAAAACTGATAAAAATGTGCAATTGGTGATATGAGGACGTTTTCTGTACGGAAACATTTTTTTTTAGTCATGAAAGGAGTCTCCAGTTTCAGCTGTCTTGCCAGAGGAACGTCTTCAGGACAGGAGATTTTGTGCTTTCTGGTCTATATTAACTAAATGGATCAATAGCATGTCTTGTACTTCTTTAATAACTAAAAGAAATGCAGTCATCATGGCTTAAAGACGTGCAGTTGTAGGAAACGCATCACCTCACACGACATCGTTGTTGATTACATTTATATAACAGCAGTCGTTTCATGCTCTGACGTGATTCTTTCCAAATTTTGGCATGATTTCTAAACATTGTTTGTTTTGTTTATTGGGTGTAATAGAATAGATTAACATGCTTTAATGTTCAAAAAATGCATTATTTGTCACATACTGTATATTGTTGCAGTACCTCTATTTCCAGGCTGCCTGAAACACTTTTCAATTCAATTCAATTTTATTTGTATAGCGCTTTTTACAACAGGCATTGTCTCAAAGCAGCTTTACAGGAATATAAACACAGTACATACACAGTAAAAGTGAGAAATTATCCCAACTGAGCAAGACACTGAGTGGAGACAATGGCAAGGAAAAACTCCCTAAGATGTTTAAGAGGAAGAAACCTTGAGAGGAACCAGACTCAGAAGGGAACCCATCCTCATCTGGGTCACAACAGACATTCATAAAGAGACAATTATTGCTTTAAATGTAATCTATTTGGCTTTGAAAAGCCTTTGTCCCAGCAGTCTGGATTTGGAGCAGATGAGAGCTCCATCCAGAAGTAGGACCTCAAAGACCGATCATGCAGGTCCGGAGAGCAGAAAGGACCAGGATCTCCAACATCTCCAACAACTCATATGTAGCTCGGCAGAAGGAGAGAGGGAGACACTTCTTATTTGTCCAAAGCCCTTCCTTCTGAAAAACCCAGAGTGCTCTGATTGTCCAGATGACCCGTTGCGTTGTGATTGGCAAAAAACCTTAAGAGTGTGACAAAAACGTAACGCCCCCTGAGTTAGCTTCAGCTTCCAAAGCTTCTAAAGCATTTCTAAGCTCCTACGCAGCATGTCGTCGGTTTTACCGTATCGGTTCAAGTCAGGTTCAGAAAATGCGGATGATCTAGCAGAAATAACTTTACAAACACGACTTGAATATGTTTTTATTTTGTAACTCCCTTACCTTTCAGATACGATGTAAATTCCAACGCCCCACTGGCGGCCGACATGGTAATAAATGCAAAACTATGCTATGCACACAGCTGCTGTGTGCACAGCTTATACGATATATCTTTGGAAAGCTAAGATTCTTGTGATTCGATTTATATAAACCGTTTCAAGATGCAATCACAACAGCAGCTACAATCAACGTCTCTGTCAGACCACCAACATACAAACAAACACTTAAAAAATGGAGGCAACTTAGCAAACTTTAGCTAACACGTTAGTAGAGGTCTATTCAATTCAATTCAATTAAATTTTATTTGTATAGCGCTTTTTACAATAGATATTGTCTCAAAGCAGCTTTACAGGAATATAAACACAGTACACACACAGTAAAAGTGATAAATTATCCCAAACTGAGCAAGACACTGAGTTGCGACAATGGCAAGGAAAAACTCCCTAAGATGTTGTAAGAGGAAGAAACCTTGAGAGGAACCAGACTCAGAAGGGAACCCATCCTCATCTGGGTCACAACAGACAACTGAGCCCTTGACCACGACACAAAACTGCGGATTTAGACAGTTAATAGCAGATACTTCATAAAATAACCAAAGTGTAGCCTGCCTTGTACTTGCCCTGGTTCAAGAAGCTGTCTTCCATGAAATGCACTGTGCATAAGCAAACATTTGAATTGTACTGCGCAGGAACAGCATCACAAATAACGTCCGTTTTCGGAAGGCTAAACAAAGGAGTTTTGCTTTCGCACTGAAATAAACAGCATTTCCATGACATTGCACCTGAATTCACTGAAATCTCATCTTTTTTCTTCATGGTTGCATTTGGGCGGGGTTATACTGATAATGTACTCTGTGATGTAGACGTGTTAGAGAAGTAATATTTGGACTTCGAACGACATGTTTTGGGCAGGTCTGGAGCAGAGTTCTCTGTTAGATAAAATAAATCCCTGTGGGGGAGACTATGAGCTTTGTATACAGCGCTCACCTTCGGTTATGTTACTGTGCAGGAGGATTGGATTTCCTACGGCTTTTAAAACGTTTCCCTCAGAATCAAATGTCACGTTGAGACAGCCAAGGTATTTCCCAAAAGCATAGGCCTGGACCACTGGCACACTGCGACCATCCTCGGACTGTACAAACAATGGGTAGGGTCCTGCAGGAACCTCAGTGGATGGGGGATCCCCTGTACACACACACAGACACACGTTTTACAGCCATATTCAGCAATTCAGTAATTTCTGAATGCACATAATAAAAACTTGAAACAATGTACTATCATTTACTGTTATTTCCTATAGTTTAAATGTTCTGTTTGTGCCTACGAACTGCAAAACCTTCAGTGCCACAAATTTCCTCACACTTTCACAAACTAAGCTGTGGAAGACCTTAGAACAACCGGGACTAATCTAGATGGCACCATTACACATTCCTTTCACATTTCATCAATGTCTGCCAGAAAATCACCTTCACATCATTGTCAGTCGGTAATTTGGCTTCAACACAAGTTTTCTGACTACCAAGAGAAATAGCTCACAAACTGATATAATGATAATTTCTTATAATGAATAAATAATATATTGATATAATATTACAGTAGATCGAACAGTCCAATGCTGAGTTTCTGGGAAATGAATCAGACGGCTGGATTGCATTGATAGAAAATGTGATAACCCGCAAGCGAAAGGAGAACAAAAGCATGTATTGCAGTCGGTCAGGTTACAAATGTTATTGCACAGTGTCCTTTTGCAAAACCTCGGATGTATATGGTTACAATTTTACACAATAATCTACAGAAGTTAATACATACATGGAGGAGATCCTGCACTCTCAGTACTGAATACTGTTTATGGAGTTTGTGTTAAAACAATACCAGGACTTAAAGGATCCACAGACTATACCATTTGCTTGCAAGACATTTTCAATTTGTATGATAACAATAATATCATGCATGTTTTAGATTGAACACATTCATTGCTTACATGCAAAGAATTTCCAAACGTACCTGTGAATAAAAAAGTGTTGCTGTGCCCTCCAATCACCACGTCCACGCCACGGACCTTTTTGGCGATCTCTTTGTCCGTGTCAAATCCGGAATGGCCGAGGGCAATGATCTTGTTAACGCCCAGAGTGGTGAGTTTGTTTACCTCGTGCTGCAACGCAGTGACCTCGTCTTCAAAACGCAGGTCTGGTCCTAAGGCCACAAGGAACAAAATAATCCATTAAAAAAAAAAAAAAAAAACAACTAAACTAAGATCAGAAATGGCTTCTGTTTTATTATTATTGATACATTTTATTTCCATGTTCAATTCTTTGAAAGAATATCCACTGCATTAAGATAAATCAAACATTATTATAAATAAAAATGTCTGTTCAATTGTAAATGTGTCTTTAATAATTCTTGTTAATACAGGACTGCAAATTAAATGAACCAAAAATGATATAGATAGAAAGTGTTAGGTATGATTGAATCATAAAAAATAAGAAATAAAAATTAAATAAAGCTTTATGAACAAGTGAATATAATGATCATTCGGTTATATCATTATAAGAAGTAAAGCATTTTTAAGGAGTGAATCATAAAGCGTTGTGAACAACTGAATCAACGTGACGCATTAAGAAAATGATTCACAATAAAGCATTCAGAAAGAGTAAATCAGTGTAAAGCATTAGGAAGGAGCAAATGGAAACAACACATTATGAAAGCATGAGAATACAAATTCTTCTGCATGGCATGGCTAGTTCAAATGACTTTTTTTAAACATTGTGTAAAAAAACATGTTATGAGTCTATTAACAAGAATAATTGTAGATCAAAGTACCTGTCATTGAGAGAGCTGGTGTCTCCCTGGATGTGTATCCTACTATACCAACTTTCTCGGAGCCAACGTTGATGATTTTAAAAGGAAAATAAAGTCCACTAATCTGTGATGCAACAGGGTTAATAGCCTTTATGTTAGCACTGAGCACGGTGCAGTTCACCTGCTGCAGGAAGGGCTTGAGACCATCCACTCCATTGTCGAACTCGTGGTTTCCTAGAGCCTACACATTGGATTCGCAAAGGAAAAAAAATGGGTCAAGCGCCAATAAGGTTGAGCGTCATACCTCATTTTGCTTCCAAAACAAACCTCATGATGAACAATTGTAACGTTTCTGGAATAGATTGTTTAATTCTGTAGTTTGAACTTTAGCTGCCATGAAAGAAAATGGAACCCCAAAATAATGTTCAATATATTATAACAAAAATTTCCAAAGCGTTAACGTCACTATTCTCAGCAAACAACAAATACAACCCTCTAGATAATCCGAAAACAGCAACCCAAGAGACTTAAACGCAGCTGCGCTCAACCTGTTCCTAGTGATCTACTGCCGTAAGTCAGTGAGGTCCTCCTGCAAACCTTCCACGCTTATTACAGCCATGAATTGTCGGAGAACTCTAAACCTTCCACGCTTATTACAGCCATGAATTGTCGGAGAACTCTAAACCTTCCACGCTTATTACAGCCATGAATTGTCGGAGAACTCTAAACCTTCCACGCTTATTACAGCCATGAATTGTCGGAGAACTCTAAACCTTCCACGCTTATTACAGCCATGAATTGTCGGAGAACTCTAAACCTTCCACGCTTATTACAGCCATGAATTGTCGGAGAACTCTAAACCTTCCACGCTTATTACAGCCATGAATTGTCGGAGAACTCTAAACCTTCCACGCTTATTACAGCCATGAATTGTCGGAGAACTCTAAACCTTCCACGCTTATTACAGCTATTCAAAAGCTTCGCTCGGCATCAAACGCTTTGATTGCGGCAGATGAAGGTTAAGGCTTTAAGCAAAAGTCTGCATAATGCCTGAACTCCAGGAACAGGATAACATGTCCCTCACACACACAATGTCTTTCGGAAAATGTGAACCGATGGGGAAAACGCCTTCACTGTTTACGTGAGACTGGTGTCCCAAACCACCAGTCGAAAATGTGCTGGCCGCTATAATGACGGCCCTGGTGGTTAGCGGGTGACAGGAGGTACTTCCAGATGTTAAACCAGGTCCACTAGCTCATCAGCACCCTAATAGTTTCCAAGACTCCACGCGTAACAACAGTGCCAACACCAAACACCAAGTGTCTCATGTGTTAATGATGATGGAAATGTCATCACAACAACTGGCTTAATGGATTTTGTTCAGATGAAAAATTCTGGGTGAGGGCCAGGTCATGACTCAAGGATCCCAAATGCAAAGTTTGTTCTAAGTAATGTTCAAAGTAAACAAGTGAACAAAAACAAAACTAAACTCAACACAAACAGAGAAGCTTTACATTGTTTCTGTATTTCATCATAGTTTATTTTAGTGCCCTGTTTTGTAATGCTCTCACACTTTTATGGCTCTCCTCCCTGCTTCTCATACTGTATCTATCCACACACACATCCAGGCTGAGTATCAAGGTTACACCCTGGAACCGCTTCAGACATTCTTCACTAATGACTGGAAAGAGTTTTACAAGAAAGCAAGGCACAGATGTTATGTAAATATAGTTGGCTTGTCCAAATTTGGCTCACCCATACAATCTAAACTAAATCTACACCTCAAGTCCATGTATACATATATAAGTACAGAATCGACGTTCTATCTTCCACCCAAACAAACGATCATGTCTTCATTCACAGTTACAATCTCACACCGTAGCTCAGGATAGAATGGGATGGATAGACAATACTTTTCTACATCCACCGTTTCGTTGAATTGTGTAGTGCTGTTCAATTCTCAATTCTGATTGGTGGGAAGTTTCAAATCCCAGGTTTATATGAAGGCGCCTCTTTCTAATTAATACGTTATTGTTTCTATAGTAGCTTCTTACTTACAGATATATTTGCTGGAAACACCACATCCAAGACATAATCTAATTTTAAAAAATGTGTTGCTACAGTATTTAATTAATAGATCTTGTATAGTGGCACTACTTGTATTGTTCCCTTCTTGATATCACTTTGCTTGTATCTCTCATTTGTAAGTCGCTTTGGATAAAAGCGTCTGCTAAGTGAATAAATGTAAATGTAAATGTAAATGTATTTAGAAGAGAAAATGTATAATTGTTGATATGCTGAGGTTTTCTGCTGAATTTATTTATTTAGTGCTGACAATTATTTAAGCAGTGTCCATTTTTCATCATGGGACTTTGACCTTTGCTAGTTCTCAGTGCATAAATACTTTATCTGTATTTATATTATTGTACTTTCTAATTAGCTTCAAGAGCGATAGATAGATAGACAGAGAGAGAGAGAGAGCGAGAGAAAGAGAGCGATAGAGATGAGAGAGAGAGAGCGAGAGAGAGAGCGATAGAGAGACAGAGAGAGACAGAGAGCGAGAGAAAAAGAGTGAGAGATGAGAAAGAGAGAGACAGAGAGAGAGAGCGATAGAGAGACAGAGAGTGAGACAGAGAGGGAGAGAGACAGAGATAGAGAGCGACAGAGAGAGAGAGCGATAGAGAGAGAGACAGAGAGAGCGAGAGAGACAGAGAGAGCGAGAGAGACAGAGAGAGAGAGCGAGAGAGACAGAGAGAGAGAGAGAGAGAGACAGAGAGAGAGAGCGATAGAGATGAGAAAGAGAGCGATAGACAGAGAGAGCGATAGAGAGACAGAGAGCGATAGAGATGAGAGAGAGCGATAGAGAGACAGAGAGCGATAGAGAGAGAGCGATAGAGAGACAGAGAGCGATAGAGAGAGAGCGATAGAGAGACAGAGAGAGAGAGAGAGAGCGATAGAGATGAGAAAGAGAGCGATAGAGAGAGAGAGCGATAGAGATGAGAAAGAGAGCGATAGAGAGAGAGAGAGAGAGCGATAGAGATGAGAAAGAGAGCGATAGAGAGACAGAGAGACAGAGAGCGATAGAGATGAGAGAGAGAGCGATAGAGAGACAGAGAGCGATAGAGATGAGAGAGAGAGCGAGCGAGAGAGAGAGAGCGATAGAGACAGAGAGAAAGAGAGCGATAGAGATGAGAGAGAGAGCGATAGAGAGAGAGAGAGCGATAGAGATGAGAAAGAGAGTGATAGAGAGACAGAGAGAAAGAGAGCGATAGAGATGAGAAAGAGAGCGATAGAGAGAGAGCGAGAGAACGCGAGAGAGAACGCGAGAGAGAGCGCGAGAGAGAGCGCGAGAGAGAGCGCGAGAGAGAGCGAGAATAACTTTTCTTGTTGATGTTCCAAAACTGTAAATTCTGAGCCAATGAAGGACGGGGTAAACCATATGGACCCTCTTGAGAGGTTTATGATGCATAAAAAAAGCTTTAATGATACATTTAAGGTTCAAATGCTTAAATGTTTTGAAATCGTTGACTTGTCTAAGGTCGATGTTTGTCTGCTCTGACTAGACTTTAAATGACAGGGTATGACTCCATGCATCCATCCATTTTCTACACAAAGCGGAGTACATCCGGAGCACACCCACCCATTCGTGAATTACTTAACCATCTCATTTACTGGGAGCGTGTTTCACCCAACTGCACAGGACTGAGAAAACAACACATGCTTCACCTCATAGTTTAAAACATGATCAAGTATTTATAAAAGACTAAAAAAAAAAAAAAAAAAAAAAAAGATATAATTAATCATCAATTTGTATAGCGCTTTTTACAATGGTACAT
>JAFFST010051091.1:5543-19637 GCA_022414735.1 Noturus placidus | reverse complement strand
TCATGTGATTAAGGTGTTTACATGTCTGTAATACACGTCCATAATACGACTAAAACAGGAGGACTCCACCAGTCTTCATTCCATTAGAGCTTCATTCCAGTATGACTTTAATTAGATTAATGTAAGTGAAAATCGCTGTTTACATGCTAGTTTCTTAATCAGAGTCGGGTCTTAATCCGGTTAAGAGTGGAATATTGTTGTCCATGTAAACGCAGCTAGTGATATGAATTTGTTCATTCTGCCGGGATTGGCCAGCTCTCATAGCAAATAGCCATTACATGGATATTATAGACAGGGTCAGCTTTGTCTAAGTGATGAGAAATCCAGCTTCTCTGACCTGCTGCTAAAACACAAGCTCAAGCTTGTAGACCATCTTTGCCACCTGGTAAGTTATTTTCCAGCTTTATGATTACTTGTCCAAACTGATCAGTCTTTATTGTTTAACCTTTTGATCTTTTGTACAAAAACACTCTGCTCTCATGGATGTCAAACAATTGCAAACACAACACAGGTTTATAAATAAAATAAATTAATCTTTAAATATAGGTGTCCAACAATCCATAACCCCTATGAATTCATATGAGAAATATATTTGAAGTATATTCCTATTGACATTTTACATTTTTGTTAGTACACCTGGGTACACCTGAGTGAGTAGGAACAGGAGATTGTTCAACCATGTGTTCCTGTTTCACAGGGGTATAAATATGTGGTAAGACACAGGCCAAATTCCCTTAGTCATTCATAACAATGGGTAAGACTAAGGAATATAGCTGTGATGTGTGGCAAAAGGTTGTTGAGCTTCACAAAATGGGGCGGGTCTATAAGAAAATAGCACAAGCATTGAAAACGCCCATTTCCACCATCA
Organism: Noturus placidus; assembly: GCA_022414735.1. NCBI lineage: Eukaryota > Metazoa > Chordata > Actinopteri > Siluriformes > Ictaluridae > Noturus > Noturus placidus. The sequence continues at coordinate 18,769 of JAFFST010051091.1, read as the reverse complement.
GGGCAATAATTAAGACGTTCCAGTCAACTGGAAATGTTATGAATCAACCTGGAAGAGGACGTGTGTCTGTATCGTCTCAACACACTGTGAAGAGGACGGTTCGAGTGACCAGAAAATCTCCAAGGATCACAGCTGGAGAACTGCAGAAATTAGTTGTGTCTTGGGGTCAGAAAGTCTCCAAAACTACAATCTGAAGTCTCCTACATCACCACATGGTGTTTGGAAGGGCTTCAAGAAGAACGCCTCTACTCTCATCCAAAACAAACTCGAGTGTTTTCAGACACTACTGGACCTTCACATGGGATCGGGTTCTATGGTCAGATGAAACCGAAATAGAGCTTTTTGGTAATAAACACCAGAGAAGGTTTTGGAGCACACAGAGAGGTAGACATATGGAAAAGTCCCTCATGTCCACGGTTAAATGTGGAGGTGGAGCTTTAATGTTTTGGGACTGTTTTTCTGCCAGAGGACCTGGACATTTTGTTAGGACACATGGCATCATGGACTCGATCAAATATCAACAGATATTAAATGAAGACCTGACTGCCTCTGACAGAAAGCTTAAAATGAGCCGTGGTTGGATCTTCCAGCAGGACAATGATCCAAAACATACATCAAAATCAACACAGAAATGGTTTACTGACCACGAAATCAAGATCCTGCCCTGACCATCCCAGTCCCCTGACCTGAACCCCATAGAAAACCTGTGGGGTGAACTGAAGAGGAGAGTCCACCTGCGTGATCCTTGAATTTTGAAGGATCTGAAGGAGAGATTCTGTATGGAGGAACCGTCTCAGATCCCTTGACATGATGGTCTCCAACCTCATCAGGCATTATAAGAGCAGACTCAGAGTTGTTATCTTGGCAAAGGTAGGTAGCACAAAGCATTGACTAAAAGGGTGCCAATAATTGGCACATATATTTAACAAACTTTTTTTTTTTTGCAATATTTTGTTGTCCATGACAGCAGAGTATTTTGAGTATGAATTTATTTAAAACAAAAGATCAACAGGTTAAACAATAAAGACACATTTTCACAGCATTCTTAGCTCATATTTACTAAGGGTACCAATATTAGTGGAGGGCACTGCACTAGATTTTTCTAATTGCCTTTTTGTTGTTACTTAAACACACAACTGTTGTATTGATACCAGTAATTCAGAAACAGTTTCTTTTCTACCAGCTCTGCCTTTGTTTTGGTAGCTGATCAGAACAAGCTGGATTTTTCAGTAAGGAGGTCTAAGCCCCACATGCTTTTCAAATATAAAAGGACACTAATATAAGTTTTCATTTTGGCATCCAGAGAAGATTCTTTGCTGTTAACAAATGTTTTAAAGCGGATTGTTTGTTTTGGACTTTGGTGGAACCAACCACAACACCACCACTAATGGTTATATGAAAAGCACACAGAATGGTATGAAGAACCGAGGTTGGGCTGATTTCTTTCTAGCCCAGACTGTAGATTCATGCAACTTATCAGGGACATTCATGTCAAGTGATTACACAGAATGAAACATCCCCTATATTTTATCTCCATTTGGGCTGATGTATCGTTTTGCTGACACATCCTTAAGAGGTCATTATGAGTGATTGAGAGAGTGTGTCATAGGTGTAATGAACATGTAATTGAAAGAGGTGGATTATTTGCTCTATCATCACAACCCCTCCCCACCAAATACCTTTGGAGCAAATGTACAGATTAAACACAGATTGTCCAATCAAAAAATTAAACACCGTGATAGGTGACAGAACCGTAAGTTTGATCAAAAGGTTTTCTGTTTACCGTGTTTTGTATTTGGAGGAAACATGACATGAACACAGTAGAACATTATAGATTTGGAGGGGGGGAGGGGGGATTAGAAATCACAAATTAAGTTGTCTATCTGCCTTTATCTTTCTGCATAAATGTAACCTAAAACATCATCAGATTTTCACACAAGTCCTAAAAGTAGACAAAGAGAACCAAATTAAACAAATGAGACAAACATATACTTGATTCTTTGTTTATTGAGGAATATTATTACATATTACATCTGTGAGTGGAAAAAGTAAATGGCCCTCCAAGATTGGCAGATAATTTGAAGGTGAAATTAAAGCCAGCTGTTTTAAATCAATGGGGTGACAATCAGGTGTTGGTGAGCACCCTGTTTTATTTAAAGAACGGGGATCAAACAAATGTTTGTGGAAGTGTATCATGGCATAAACCAAGAAGTTTCCAGAGGACCTCGGAAAGAGTTGATGCTCATAAGGCTGAAGAAAATTACATCGTTACCCTTCCCTTTGTTGGTCGACCAACAAAGATCACTGCAAGAGCAAGACCACAAAGGAACCCAGGGTAACTTCTAAGCAGCTAAAGGCCTCTCTTACATTGGCTAATGTTAATGTTCATGAATCCACCATCAGAACATCACTGAACAACGGTGTGCATGGTAGGAGTAAAACACTGCTCTACAAAACTAACATCTGCAGTTTGTTAAAGATGGACAAGCCAGAAGGCTATTGGAGGAATATTTTGTGGATGGATGAGACAAATAGATTTTTTTTTTGTTTAAATGATTGTTTTAGATCATAATTATACAGAAGTCTAGAAAATTCTAAAGGGTTTGCGAGCTTTCAAGCACCACTTTATCTAACATAATCGAATGGACCAAGCAAATAGAGATGTTTCTGGATTATTTTGCAATCATCGTTCTTTTTCATTAATCAGGAACTGGGGGACAGAATGGTGGCACACCGGATACAGCACCTCACCTCAGTGGATGGTAGGTGTCCAGACTTCTTTGCTTCCAGGTACACACATTCTCAGATTAACTGTGTTCGTTATATTTATTTTGTTTATTTAGTTTTAATACACTTTATGACCGACCAGTGATTAGATTTCAGCTTTATTGACAGTATTAGCATTTGAAGTAACTTCATGGTCTTATGCATTTATGCTTAATTAATGGTGAATAGCAGCTTCTTTAAATGTAGTACACTCGTATTGTTCCCAAAATATTGTCTTTCACAAATTTTTTTTCTTTTTTTTTTCTGTTCAGGGAGAATGCTGCCAGAGAAATCCTAAAGTCACACCATGAGTGATCAGCCACCAGTTGGGTTCATTTTGGCTTCAGTTAGAACCACAGTGACTAATAAGACCTAAGATTTACTGTAACCACATTGCTGAAGGAGGAAAAAAAAAATATTCAGGAGATGCTCATGTGAAGGTTTGAGAAGCCATTGTGATATCTGTGCACAAGATTGTCAAGAAAAAGGAACCAGGTCTGGCTTGGTGAAAAGGAATCGAAGAACCGTGACTGACTTTTTGCTGACACCTAGCAGCACTTTGTTGGAAAGACTCTTTTGTAATAAGAAAATTATATAAATCCTGACATTGATTAAACTTCACGTCCATCCTTTCAGCTGCAAGCTTGTACATATAGCCCTGCTCTCCTAGTCAGACTGCACAGCTTCTGAGCAGCAACAATTGCATTACCATTTCATTTATAACAAATTTAGCATTACGTAACTGAGCCTGAGGGATAAAGTTGGCTACAATTCACCAATTTCTAACATAACAATGCAGTGTTGTCTTTGTTATTGGGATTTCATTCTAAATTCACCAGCTTCTTATTCCATAGTTGAATGAATAAAAATAACAGCAAGTATGTTCAAAGGTGTAAGCAAATAAAAGCATATTTGTCTGTACACTAACCAGGCAGTTGTTTTTGTAGAAGAGCAGACTCTACCTATGCACTCTGAGTGAAAGCCTTTTACACACTGTTGTGAAAAACAATAAAAGGCCATTCTTACAGATGAGTTCTGTCATTAAAATGCTATTGGTCACTGTTGGAGCTAAATTGAGTACATTTACAATTTGTCTTAAAGCAAGATACACAGAATATCTGTGTATGTTTATACATGCATATACACACAATTTGTCTTACAAAACAATCTTATGTAGCACTAGGAACATCCTGTTGGATGCTCTCGATTTTAATAAACAGATCTTACTATGCTTAAACGTATTGTTTTCCTTAAACTTGAGAACAAATCTCATACCAAGTAAAAAATCTTTTCGATCAGCTACTCTGTGTTGGTGGAGGCAGAATCATTATATGAACATCCATTACATTGGTACCTGTGAGCCCTGGCAGGAGCAACTTCTGCCCATTTGAAAGGGATGAGAAAAACGTGAAAGAATCATTGTTGTGAAGAAATCCATCAATGCATAGTCCCTGACTTTTGGCCTCTACTTCTATGTTCCCATCACTAACTGCTCCAGCTGCTTCAGTAGGGCCATCCTGACCATCGGTTCCACCACTGAGGAACATGGTCATGCTTCTCTCCGGTGCCCTGCTGAGCTCTAGGCCCACCCTCAGGGCTAGCTCTTGGTTCCTTCCACCTCTCCCTTTCCCCAGTAGCTGGACAGTGGGTTCACCTCCAGCCAGCAGGCATGTGGCATTCCAGCTTTCCTGCCGGCCAGCTTCCAAATGTTTCATTGTGCTACATAGTTCCCAGCTCCCAACCCCAACCTCTGCTCCCAGTTTGAGAATCTGAGCTCTGAGCTCTGGAGACTCCTTCCCTAGAGAACAGGCGAAACGAGACAGCAAGCCATACAGTTGGGCCACAGCTTGGACATTACCACTCACCCCTGGAGATAGAATTACTGGTCGAAGGCCTAACTGTTGTGCTTTATGGCTGGCGCATTCCAGAGCAATAGCATTGGAGCCAATCACAGTGTTGAAAATGTTGACTTGCTGTGGTTGATCCTTCAGCTGGCTTCTCTGCTGGGAACCAGTTTGATTCAGAACCTCTTTCACAGATAACGGGAGAGTGGTAGAGAGGTTGTAGCAGTTCAGGATGGCCCAAACTTCCTCCAGTGATGTCTCACTACATACTGTTGGCCCACTGGCTATGAGATCAACTGGATCTCCAATGATGTCAGACAGAATCAGACCCACCACCTAACAGAAAGGACACAATAGAATTTTAGAATGCTGGTGAAAGACTACAATCCTTCCTGCCATGCTGCCTTTTAGCTAGTCATTGGGGGGGGGGGGGCACTAAATCCTCCTTCAATTCTGTTTTTATTTATTAGGACTTTTTTTTAAACCTACTTATTTTATTTATCAAAAACAATTGTGTGGTCCTCGCTAACTTCTATAAACGACCAAATAATCTCAGCTGACAACAAAACACAACAGATTTAAATAAGTAGTTATTTTTCACCAAAAGAGTAAACCAACATTCAGAAACCATGTGGGAAAAAATAAGTACACCGTATATTTCAGTAACCTATAGATTAGCAACAATAACTTGAAGTGAAAGTTTTCTTTACGAGTGTATCAGTCTCACATCGTTTTGGAAAAATTGTGACCTACTCTTCTTTACGACACAGATTCAGTTCATTAATATTTAAGGTCATTTGTTTATGCACAGCTCTCTTACGATCCCACCACAGAATCTCAATAGGGTTAAGGTCTGAACTTTGACTTGACCATCACAGCACCTTCACTTTCTTCTTTAGCCATTCAGATGTAGATTGGCTGGTGTGCTTGGGATCATTGTCCTGTTGAATTTGTAAGTCGCTTTGGATAAAAGCGTCTGCTAAGTGAATAAATGTAAATGTAAATGAATTACCCAATTTTGACCCAGAATAAGATCCTGGACAGATGGCCTCACATTTGTCTCAAGAATATTTTGGTTTAAAGTGGAATTCAGTGTTGTCTCAATGACTGACTGCAAGTTTTCCAGGTCCCATGGCTGCAAAACAGGCCGAAGTCATCACCCCTACACCACCATGCTTGACCGCTGGTATGAGGTGTTTTAAGTGATATGCTGTTTGTTTGTTTTTTTTCCAAATAGGGTGTAGACCTAAAAAAAAAAAAAAATAGGGTGCCTAAAACTTTTGCACAGTACTGTATACTGTGTGTGTATGTGTGTGTACACACATGCACATAAACTACCGGTCAAAGGTTTGGAGACACTTGACTGAAATGGTTCTCATGATCCTAAAAAAGCTTTTTATCTGAAGGTATATGTTTGAAATCAGTGTTGTAGAAAAAAGTATAATTGTGCCAACATATTCATTTCTTTCATTAGAAAACTAACATTATATTTACAAAAAAAAAAAAAAAGAATCTTAATGAATGATTTGGAACAAAATATTCCAAAAAGCAGCCAGTAAGTGTCAAGCGTACAGTAGGTGTTAACTCCTTTAATACGGTTTAAACAGCATCTCAGGGGGGTTCCTCAAGAAATCGGTGGAGAAAATGCCAAGAATACATTTCTGAAAATTCTAGGCAAAGAGGATGTCTACTTTGAAGATGCTAAAATATTAAATTATTTTGATTTATATATTTTTTAAATCACGACATAATTCCATTTGTGTTACTCCAGAGTTTTGATGACTTTAGTATTATTATTCTAAAATGTAGAAAAACATCAAATAAAGAATGAGAGTTTCTAAACATTTGAGAGAGCGAGAGAGAGAGAGATGCTTTTGTGCAGTGAAGCAATAAATTCGGGCCCAAATATGGTGAACACGAGAAAAATGTTGGATAACACTAGGTGGGCTGCACAAGCAAAATTTCACCCTAAATGGAGAATCCTTTGTTTCTACTGTATATTACCAGTTGCTTGTATCTGGGGACAGTGATATGCATCAGGTATAATTAGGTATTATTTCTTAATTCTGTTTTTTCTGCCTTGTTGATTCACAAGGTCACCATGTATCAGTGACTCATACCTGTGAATACTGTGAGCATACCTCTGCCCAGAAGTGACTGGGAAATCTACAATGGAACATACATGACTCATATGCATCATGAACAACAAGTCACATCTGGGAGATAATCCATCATTGCAGAAGGTGTGATGAAAAAACCCACATGAATTTGCACCAGATTTCTTTATGGCCACAGTGCCATGTATTGGATATATAACTGATCTAGGACCACAAAGTTTTTCACACCTGAATGAAAAAGATTTAAATCGAACAATTTAACATTGGGACATGAATGTAGCCTCTGTTTAATGTCTTTTTTTTAAGTGGAGAGAGTTACATAGGTTTACCTGAGCAGGGTCTGCGCTACGGGCCAGGCCTCCACCTTTCAACAGTGACAAGGCTCTCCTCACTGTGTTTAACTCCTGAATTGAAGCCCCTGCAGCTGCTAAGAGACGGGTCACTTCCTGTTTTTCCTGTAGGGTTATTGGTGGGACTGGAGCGGGTAGTAAAGCAGAGCCACCACCTACGAAAAAAGATGTGCCAAACGAACACACACAGAAATGTCTACAATGTCTATTTTTATTTCATCAGCAAAATAATAAAAAATGGATGCCATCTAGAAGGACAAATTTAGAATAAAATTCCACAAAAATGTATTGTTTGTCAAATGTGCAGCTCTGGTTGAAGCTTGGATGTTGATTATAAAATTGAGATTGTACCTGATATGAGGACAAGCAGCAGATCTCCCTCAGTAAGATTGTTGGCGAGTTTCCAGATGCTCTCTGCTGATCTTTGGGCATCTGTGTCTGGCAGGTTGTGTTTAGCTCCTTCCATCACTTTGATTTTACTGCTGGCCTCTAGCAACATGTTTCTGCAATTATAAAACAGGTACATCAAAGGTCATATTAACACTTTTAAGTGCAATTACATTAAAACCACTGACAGATGAAATAAATGACATTGATTACAGTGCCTTGAGAAAGTATTCGGCCCCCTTGAACTGTTCGACCTTTTGCCACATTTCAGGCTTCAAACAAAGATATAAAACTGAAATTTTTTGTGAAGAATCAACAACAGGTGGGACACAATCATGAAGTGGAACCAAATTGTGGAGACTTGGTTACACACAGGTGGATTCTATTTATCAACATTGGTCATTTAGGTCAACATTGGATCATTCAGAGATCCTCAATGAACTTCCGGAGAGAGTTTGCTGCACTGAAAGTAAAGGGGCTGAATAATTTTGCACGCCCAATTTTTCAGTTTTTTATTTGTTGAAAAAGTTTGAAATATCCAATCAATTTGGTTCCACTTCATGATTGTGTCCCACCTGTTGTTGATTCTTCACAAAAAATTACAGTTTTATATCTTCATGTTTGAAGCCTGAAATGTGGCAAAAGGTCGAACAGTTCAAGGGGGCCGAATACTTTCGCAAGGCACTGTATATAGGCTCCAGGTTTCCCCATGACCCTGAAGGAAGGATAAACGGTATAGAAGATGGATGGATCTTGTTACAATGGCTTCTGTCAAGGGGTGGGATATATTAGTTAGCAAGTGATCAGTCAGTTCTTGAAGTTGACGAGTTCGAAGCAGGAGAAATGGGCAAGCGTAAGGATCTGAGCGACTTTGGTAAGGGCCAAATCGTGATGGGTAGATGACTGGGTCAGCGCATCTCCAAAACAGCAGGTCCTGTGGGGTGTTCCCAGTATGCAGTGGTTAGTACCTACCAAAACTGGTCCAAGGAGGGACAACCAGTGAACAGGCGACAGGATCGTAGTTGCGCTACGAGACCCTAAGGCATGCCTTTGACCAAACGGTGGCACTCAGGGCAGGAAAAAACACAAAATCATCTCATGGATCATTTCTATTTGCCAGGTATTCGCTGCAATGTTTACAGGAGGGGAGACCTTCATGTCATGGACACTACGCAAGCTTTATGAGTTGTTGGGGATTAAATTGATTTGCACCCGTGTTTATCATCCGCACACAGAGACTAGTTGAACACGATTCCGAAGTTTGTTCACGATGATGCATGGAATTGGGAAAAGTGGTTCAAGCCCCCGTTATTTACAGTACAAGAGGTCCCACAAGCCATCATGTGGTTTTCCCCATTTGAATTGTTGTACGCACGAAAGCCTCACTGTGTTTTAGAGATCATTCAGGAAAATTGGGAGGGAACTTTGAATAGTAAAAGTGAAATTCAGTACGCTCTTGACCTGACAATTGGGACAATTAACACAAGAGAATTTACCGCAGGCACAAGAATGTCAATTCCGGCTGTATAACAGGGGTACTCGGCTATGGAAATTTGCACCGGGAGATAAAATGCTTGTATTATTAACCACATCGTGCTCCAAATTGCTCAACAAGTGGCAAGGGCACTTCAAGGTCACACGGCAAGATGGGTACCTCGACTCTGAGGTAAGCCGAATGGTTAGAGGTGGGACACGGCAGGTTTACCATCTCAACCTCCTCAAACCATGGAGGGACGTGGTTCCCGTGGCTTTGGCGATGATCATTCCAGACAGGGAGGAGCTAGGACTGAAGGTAAATCTACAGCAGTGCTTGAAAATTTGTGAATTATATATAGAATTATTTATAGAATTATATATAGAATTTTCTACATATCAGCATAAATATGACCTAAAACTTCATCAGAATTTTACGTCAGATTTTTAAGTACTAATAGTACAACCTGATTAAACAAATTAGACAATATATGATACTTTGTTCTGTGGTCAGATGAGACCAAAATAGAACTTTTTACTTTAAATGAGAAGCGTTAATCCAATAGAAATGATATGGAAGAACCAGAAGCAAGCAGCTCATGTGAGGAAACACACCAACATCCCAGAGTTTAAGCGATTCTGCACTGAGGAAAGGACGGAAATTCATCCAAGCAGACGTGCAGGACTGATCAACAGGTACTCGATCATTTAGTTGCAGTTATTGTTGCACAAGGGGGTCACTGAAGCAAAGGTTCATATACTTTTGCCACTCACAGATATGTAATGTTGGATCATTTCAATAAATAAGAGACCAAGTATAATATTTTTGTCTCATTTGTTTCATTGGATTCTCTTTTGAGACAGAAATTCTGAAGGTGTTTTAGGTCATATTTATGCAGAAATACAGAAAATTCTATAGTGTATTTATTATTACTATAAAATAATAAAATAATATAATAATAATAATAATAATCATCATCATCATAGATGTCTGTAATAACTACAAACAATTTGGCAATGCCAATCAGCATACAACGTATGTCTTGTGACTGGGGGAGGAAACAGGAGTACCTGGAGAAAAACCCTGCAGCACTGGAAGAACATGCAAGCTCCACGCACCCCCCAACCTAGGAGGTGTGAGGCAAACATGCTTGATTATGAATTAATAACAGTATAATTAAATGAAAGAAAAACCCTGAGCTGTGTTCCCATTTAAAACTGTCAATTGTCCCCAAAAAATATTGAGCTCTAGCTCCGGCTTTCACACCACAAAGCACAACATATACAATGGATACCTACAGCTTCCTGTGACGTTGCAGTGTTTCCTGAATTCCATGAGGCACACTAACTATCCCTTGAACCAGGTGATCTCCCACAATCCTCTCTGCCTCTGCAGCCATCCCCAGTACAGCCTTCCCAAAACCCACCAGATGCAGGTTATGACAAAGCTTGAAACTGTGCTCAGCCACCACCAGCTCATCGCCCCGTCGCTGTAGAGCTCTGCGCACCACACTGTCCGGCTGCACTCCCTCCACAGCGGCTGCAAAGATTGCACGAGCTTGCTCTTCTAGTGAACACATGCTTCTGACCCATAGAGGGCTCCAGTGAAGAACAGAACGAGTGTGTGTTAGGACTTGGGCCATAGAGAAATCAATTCATCCACTCTGGCTGGAAAAAGGCTCCTCCTGACATTTTAAACAATAAAGGTAAAATTCAGAAATGTAAACAGAACTTACAGTGGTTGTAGCACTTGAAGTGTAGAACTGACATCATTATATAGAGTGATTCAAATAATGTTAACACTTGTAAGACACTTTAAGGCTGTAGTGGAAACACTGCAACTCAAGGAGATTAGGTACATATTTATTTTAAAATTGTATTGCAAAAAAATCTAAAGTTATTGCAATAGTACTGCAACGACAAGAAAACAAAACTGTAAAGAACATATTGGACGATAGTTTTAGTAATTTTCACAATTTAAATGAAAAAAAAAAACAGATCAGTCACATGGAAAAAGTAAGTACACCCCTACATTTATCACACCTTCAAGTCCATACAGTTTTAATCAGGTGTTCAAGATTGGGTGCCAGTGTTTATAACCTGCTTAGGGAGTGCAGGTGTTATTTAAACCTCTCCATCTATTGTCTGGTGTTCCCTTTGCTATTGAGGTGTGTGGTGTCTTCATGCCAAGATATAAACAGTTCTGTAAGGCCTTTAGAAAAAAAAGTTGTGGATGCCTTTGAGTCTGGCAAGGGATTTAAAAAGATCTCCAAATTATTTGAAATAAATTATTCCACTGTAAGGAAAATGTTCTATAAATGGCACATTTATATTATGGCACATTTATCAAATGACTGCCAATTTGTCCATGACTGGAAATCCTGGCAAATTCAGCCCAAGAGCATACCATCTGATGCAAAATGTAGACTCCAAGAACCCCGTAATTTCATCACAGGTCTGGTAGTAAGTCTTGGAACTTTTGGAATCAGAAAGATTCCTCAAATTTGACTGGCATGGGAGGTGTGGCAGGAAAAAGCCAAATAGTAAGACTGCAGTTTGCCAATGAGCAGAGGCATAGACCAGGCCTTTTGGAATGTAATGGAAATGTTATGGTTTGGGGTTGCTTTGCTGCCTCAGGGATGGACAGCTTGCATTCATTGATTCAACTATAAATTCTGCATCAAATCAAAGAGTGCTTGAAGATGTTAGACCATCTGTCCAAAAGCTGAAGTTGAACCAAAAGTGGACGTTTCAACAGGATAATGATCCTTAGCACACTTGCAAATCCACCAAAGATTGGCTCAAGATAAGAAATGGAGGGTTATGGAATGGCCTAGACAAGGTCCGGATTTGAATCCCATAGAAATGCTGTGGGTGGATTTGAAACCCTAAAACATCTTGGAACTGAAAGAATATTGCATGGAAGAGTGGTCAAAAATTCCAGAAAGCCTGGTGGACAATTATGCAAAATGCCTACAAGAAGTTATTCCTGCCAAAGGGCTTCTACACAGCTATACAGTGTCTGAGGCCAAGGGTATACTTACTTTTTCCACAGAAGTAAGAAGTATCACTTCTATTTAAATTTCTGTTGAATAAATGATTGAAAAAGCTAATTTACTTTGTGGTTTTGTTTAAGTACATCAACTTCATTAATAGGCAGTTTCAAAGATGATCAAATATTTGCTTGTGGAAATATGTCAAAAAAAAGGCAACACTTTCCATGGGGTGTACTTATATTTTCACATGACTGTAACTTGAGACTTAAAAAGGAAACAGTCTTCTACTAAGTAACACTGAATCATGGGATTATAAATCATTACAGTAGGCATTCACATAAAAAAGGCAAATAGCACTTTGATTTCGAAATACTGAAGGCAGTAGAGCTGCTACTGAGCAAATTACTAAGCTTCAACATGTACAGACAGACATATTGGTTAACAGTGATTGATAAACTGATAAATGCAAACAACAAACAGCACCCCAATGAACACTGACCTAGATAGTATGATTGACTTCATAAAATAGAAGTTAGTTCCTCATTCAGGCACTTACCAGCACTGCCTGGACTAAAGAAATGAACTTTTTTCTAAGTGACACGTACAAGTAAAACTCTGTACTCAGACAGTCCGATCTATCTGGCTAAACTGTATGTCACTAAACCTGTTTACTTTGTGAATAATGATTGACTGGTGCTGGCCATAGGCCATAGAGGACAAACAGCAGGGTTGAATCATTACCTCATTTTTGAAGGCCTCTTTAACCGCTGTAGACGGACTGACTGGAGGACACACACAGATGGTCACTATAAAATAACTTCCATACTGGATTTCTCAGCGCTTTTTTTTTTTTCTTAGATTGTTGTGGCCAAAAATGCTAGATTTTTCTGCGTTTTTGTATTCTTTATTTAAAAATTTGCGATGCAGCTTGTGGAGTTTTTTGTGCTTTTTTTTGCAGAAAACTATTTGAATTGGTGATATTGTTTTGCACAGTCTTTCACAGTGGTGTATATCTGTACGGTCTTTCGCAGTGATGTACACAGCTAGCATCAGAAGCAAATATTTAAGAAGTACAGGATCAATCCTAAACATAAGTGGAGGAAATTCTATAAGGTTTAAGCCAAGTGATAGATGTGATGGTCAAATTATAGGGCCAGTGAATGTATAGGAGTATAATGTAAAGTCATGGTGCAGTGTCTAATGAATGATCCACCTTTTTGGCAGGGTTAAGTTGGTTTTTACTTGTGTTCTCCATGTCACATTGTACAGTGAAGATACTCTAACAACCATGGG
>JAFFST010051089.1:55202-69516 GCA_022414735.1 Noturus placidus | reverse complement strand
TTTTAGAGAGGTGCTAGTTGGGTGTCGCTCACACTTACAGACGGTAGACAGGTCACAGATTACATTCATCTTGCTTTAGGATGTTAATACATTTTTTCCCCCGAGTTGTTTTCCTGTTGTTTTGTGGATGACGCGCTTGTCCTGCGTGATCTCTGCAGTTTCTCGATGGTGGAACGTATTGCGATGAGGTTTTCTGTGTGAAATATTATTTAACTTTCATGTCTGCTTTGCCTAGTGTGCAAGTGTTAGAGGTCGACCTCTTGATCGGTTTTGCAAAAATCCACTCCGAAAGAGTTTCCTGGTCCAGTATGAGAGCGGCCTCTAGAGGCCGTCAGTCAAAATCACTGACAGACTTTGTTGTGTTATTTGAAGTGTTTTTTTTTTTTTATTCATTTCGAACATCTCTATTTTTATATTTGTTATTTGGAGCGTTACTTTTTGGTTCAGTTTGGATGTATATCTTTTTATATGTCCAAAGTGATGGAAATGATGGAAAGCTCATGAAATGGCTGGACACTTTTGGGGAAACAGGCTGAAGAAAATGTACAGTATCTCAGAAAAGTAAGTTCACCCCTCACATTATTGTAAATATGTGATGATATCTTTTCATGTGACAACACTGAAGAAATGACACTGTGCTACAATGTAAAGTAGTGAGTGTACAGCTTGTGTAACAGTGTCAAGTGTCAATTTACTGTCCCCTCAAAATAACTCAACACACGCACATTAATGTCTAAACCACTGGCAACAAAAGTGAGTACACCCCTAAGTGAAAATGTCCAAATTGGGCCCAAAGTGTCAATATTTTGTGTGGACACCATTATTTTCCAGCACTCAACTTCTTTGGTGGACCATGGCGAGGCCTGTTCTGAGTGGCTCCTGTCCTGTATGGTCTTGGCCACCGTGCTGCAGCTCAGTGTCAGGGTCTTGGCAGTCTTCTTATAGCCTCGGCCATCTTTATGTAGAGCAACAATTCTTTTTTTTTTCAGATCCTCAGAGAGTTCTTTGCCATGAGGTGCCATGTTGAACTTCCAGTGACCAGTATGAGGGAGTGTGAGAGCGATGACACCAAATTTAACACACCTGCTCCTCATTCACACCTGAGACCTTGTAACACTAACAAGTCACATGACTCCGGGGAGGAAAAATGGCTAATCGGGCCCAATTTGGAAATTTTCACTTGGGGGTGTCTCACTTTTGTTGCCAGTGGTTTAGACATTAATGTCTGTGTGTTGAGTTATTTTGAGGGGACAGTAAATTGACACTGTTACACAAGCTGTACACTCACTACTTTACATTGTAGCACAGTGTCATTTCTTCAGTGTTGCCACATGAAAAGATATCATCACATATTTACACACATGTGAGGGGTGTACTTACTTCTGTGAGATAGTGTATACCGTGAGCTTTTTGGAGTTAGATGTCACGGTAACATTTGCCGCGAGTGGGCGGTTCATGGACATGTTTATTAATGAAAAGTACAGAACTCTCTGAAACCATTTAGAAGTTTGGCTAATTAGATCTTAACTCGCATTGCCACAGGGTTCTGTTCTAGATCCAGAAATGTTCTTCCGTTTATATCCAGCCCTTTGGACATAAAGTTTGCTTTCACATCTACATTCTGCAGAATCGGTAGCACTATTACGCATAACATGCTTTTTGTAAATTAAATTAACTAAATGTTGTTTTTTTTTGTCTCTGGCAGTGGCTCAGTACCCGTTTGAAGACCACAACCCTCCTCAGCTGGAGCTCATTAAGCCGTTCTGTGAGGATCTCGATCATTGGCTCTCTGAGGACGAGAACCATGTTGCAGCAATTCACTGCAAAGCGGGAAAAGGCCGCACAGGGGTGATGATCTGCGCTTACCTGTTGCATCGTGGGAAATTCATGGAGGCGCAGGAAGCTCTGGATTTCTATGGAGAAGTGAGGACCAGGGACAAGAAGGTATGGAGAGACAGTTCTTATTTATATTTTACATCTAAACATGTTGTGGGGGTTCAAATGATTTGTCCAAAAGGACCCTGACTCTACAGTCCTTTATCATTTGATTATTTATTTATTTATCACCACAAGTAGATGCTCTAGAAGATGTTCTAGCTAAAAAAAAAAAAAAAAAAACATATCTGCAAAAACAGTTGGTCTGATCTACAAGCTTGTATAAACACACTGGGCAGAATGGAAAACAATCGAGTTGCCTACATCTCTGATCAAGAATTTCAGTAATAATAACTAGTTAACAAAAATTTGAGTTACTGATGAATACTAATTTTTGTTACTCAAGAATTTGAGTTTCTAAGAATAAAAATTCTAAGAATAAAAATTTGAGAGTCAAGAATGTGAGTTAGTTAAGAATGGGAAATTGAGTTATCTAAGAATAAGAATTTGAGTTACCGTATTTTCTGCACTATAAGGCGCACCTAGAAGCCTTAAATTCTCAAAAATCAGCCGTGCGCCTAATAATCCGGTGCGCATTATGTGTGGACTGAGTTCCAAAATCTGTAAATATGTTATGCGACTTTGGTTGGCGTAACAATCGCATGCGCCTTATATAATAATTATCAATTTGTATAGCGCTTTTTACAATGGTACATTGTCTCAAAGCAGCTTTACAGAAATATCATTTTTACATTTACAAGCGACTTACTAATGAGAGCACATTCACACACCAATGGTAGCAGAGCTGCATGCAAGGTGCTAGCTTGCCATTGGGGGCAACTTAGGGTTCAATGTCTTGCCCAAGGACACTTCGGCATGTGGAGTCACCCGGGCCGGGATTCGAACCACCAACCCCACGGTTAGTGGAGTAGTGGACAACCCGCTCTACCAACTGAGCCACAGCCGCCCTAACACGGTGCGCCGTATAACACGGTGCCCCTTATGTATTGGTCAAGTACAGAAATACACCCCATAATTTTGAGACTGCTCCTTATAATAAGGTGCGCCTTATAGTGCGGAAAATACAGTACTCTAGATTTGGATTAAATTAAGGAAAGTTTGAATTTACCAACAATTTGAGTTACTTAGGAATCATTTTTGTTACTCAAGAATTTGAGTTTCTAAGAATAAAAATTTGAGTTAAGAATAGGAATATGAGTTAGTTGGGAATATGAGTTAGTTGGGAATATGAGTTAGTCGGGAATATGAGTTAGTCGGGAATATGAGTTAGTCGGGAATATGAGTTAGTCGGGAATATGAGTTAGTCGGGAATATGAGTTAGTCGGGAATATGACTACGAATAGTTTTTACCACGAATTTGCGTTACTCAAGAATTCAAGTTTCTAAGAATAAGAATGTGAGTTCCTTTAGAATGAAAATTGGAGTTGTTTAAGAATAAGAGTTTGAGGTAGTCAAACCCAAGTATGAGAGTTGCCCAAGAATGAAGTTACTTAATAATTTGAGTTGCCTAGGAATTCGAATCACTTGGTTATTAATCATCTTAATCAAGTAATACATGATGATAACTCTCTTATTCGAGAGCCCAGGCTTTCGATCCTGACTGCTGAGCTTTATTTTGTGTTTCAGGGTGTGACAATCCCGAGTCAGCGGCGGTACGTGCACTATTACAGCTTCCTGCTGAAAAACCATCTGGACTACAAACCCGTGGCTCTGCTGTTCCACAAGATGGTGTTCGAGACTCTGCCCATGTTCAGCAGCGGCACCTGCAGTAAGTCCCATTCAGAGCGCCGGAACTTCTTCCTCTCGCACTGAAGAAAGCTGCACTGAACTTTGGTTGAAGCTGCTGAGTGATTTGTGACACAAGCACAGAGTGATATGCAAATTGTGAAGTATAATAATATGGTAAAGAAACCTGTAGCTAAAAGTTTATCTTGTTAACTTGGCTAATGCTAGTGATGAACAGATACGGGTTGTTATGGTAACGGGGTAGTTTAGGAATTCGAGTTACCTCTGGGAAATGGGAAATTTGTTAAGTAGTGAGGTTCCAAGTTGGAAAAATCCATAGAGGAAGTGACATCACATTTGAACAATTATGACAAATCTTTCTCTCTCCCTCTTTCTCTCGTGCACTCTCTCCCCCTCTCTCTCTCTCGCTCTCTTTCTCTCCCCCTCACTCTCGCTCTCTTTCTCTCCCCCTCTCTTTCTCTCCCCCCCTCTCTCTCTTGCTCTTTCTCCCCCCCTCTCTCCCTCCCTCTCTCTCTCTCTCTTGCTCTTTCTCTCCCCCTCTCTTTCTCTCTCTCTTTCTCTCGCTCTCTCTCACTCTTTCTCTCCCTCTCTCTCTCCCCCCTCTCTCTCTTTCTCTCGCTCTTTCTCCCCCTCTCTCTCTCGCTCTCTTGCTCTCTCTCTCTCTTTCTCTCGCTCTCTCCCCCTCTCTCTTTCTCTCGCTCTTTCTCCCTCTCTCTCTCTCTCACTCTCTCTCTCAGACCCTCAGTTTGTCGTGTACCAGCTGAAAGTAAAGATCCACACTTCGAATCCGTCTCACACGAGGCGAGAGGACAAACTCATTCTTTTTGAATTTCCTCAGCCACTTCCTGTGTGTGGAGACATAAAAGTCGAGTTCTTTCATAAACAGAACAAGATGTTAAAGAAGGTCAGTGACCTTTGACCTGTTGAATCTGTCTGTTCTCTGAGTTCACTCTTCATCAAATGTAAATGTGTGTGTGTAGCATGTTTATAAACACTGTGTGTTCTCCTGCAGGACAAGATGTTCCACTTCTGGGTGAACACGTTCTTCATCCCCGGGCCGGACGAGAGCGGAGAACGAGTGGAGAACGGCTCGGCCATGAACGACAGCGACAGCCACTCGTCCAATCAGAGCCAGAGCTCTCCCTCCGAAAGGGATAGAGGGATGGGCGGAGGAGAGAGAGAGAGAGACAGGGAGCGAGACAGAGAGAGAGACAGGGAGAGAGACGGAGAAAGAGACTACTTGATTCTCATGCTGACGAAGAACGACCTGGACAAAGCGAATAAAGACAAAGCAAACAGATACTTCTCTCCTAACTTTAAGGTGAGGACACGACTGACACACCGGAAACATCTGGAACATTAATCATGGCGTGATTTATTCTCATACACACACACGCACAATAAAACAGTTTAAATACACAAACTAATCCTGAAACACGCTACAGGTGAACACAGTCAGATAAATACACCAGTCATTACGGATCAGGGGCTGAATTACAGAACCTTCACCTCTCTCTCACTCTCTCTCTGTCTCTTTTTTTCTCTCCCTCTCTCTCTCTCTTTCGCTCTCTCTCGCTCTCTGTCTCGTTCTCTTTCTTTCTCTCTCTTTCTCTCTCTCTTTCTTTCTTTCTCTGTCTCTTTCTCTCTCTGTCTCTCTCTGTTTCTCTCTCTCCCTCTGTGTGTCTCTCTCTCTTTCTCTCTCGCACTCGCTCTCTCTCGCTCTCTGTCTCTTTCTCTCTTTCTCTCTCTCTTTCTTTCTCTCTCTCTTTCTCTCTCTCTCTCTGTTTCTCTTTCTCTCTCTGTCTCTCTCTGTTTCTCTCTCTCCCTCTGTCTCTCTCTCTCGCTCTCTCTCTCCTCTGTCTCTCTCATCATCTATATGTCTGTATCCCTCTTTCTGTCCATTTTTCTTTCTTTTTTTTCTCTCTCCCGTACTGTCTTTCCCTTTCATTTTATTTTTCTTTCTCTCCAACTTTATTTGTGCCTCTTTTTCTCTTTGTTGATTTTTCTTTGTTTTTCCTTTCTCACTTCCTGTCTCTCCCTCTCCTGTTATGTCTCCGTCTTTCATGCTTTTTTTGTCTCTCTCATGTTTGTTCTTTCTTTTTCTTTCCCTTCCCCCATCTCCTCTCTCTCTCAGGTGAAGCTGTTTTTCACGAAGACGGTGGACGAGACGTCGAACTCTGAGGCGAGCACTTCCACATCAGTCACTCCGGACGTTAGCGACAACGAGCCGGATCATTACCGTTATTCAGATACGACCGACTCGGACCCCGAGAACGAACCGTTTGATGAGGAACAGCACACACAGATCACGAAAGTCTGAACGCTTCACACACACACACAACGTGCACACATTCAGCTACCTATAATAGACATGGACATAAACAGCCAACCAACACCAGACATAAAAAAACAAAAGGAGAAAACTTGAAAAATGTACTGAAGAGAAAAGGACCCGCCCACATCACCCTCACTAACCAAACCATCACTTCGCTCTCCTGACCAATCTCCGCCTTTATTATTATTAATTATTATTATTATACGGATATTGACGCCATTGGCTGAGGTGAGTGGGCGGGTCCTGTAGCTACTCTGTATATATATATCTATATATAAATATAAATCTATATTAAAAAAAATCCAGTTTTTGTGTCGGACGATAAAAACTCGGCAATCAGGCGAGGAGAGGAGGAGCGTGACGGACGAAGACGAAACCACACTCGTTTATTTCTCCATCGTTTCTTTTCTTTCCTTCGTTTCACCCAGGCCAGTGCTGCAGTCTCCAGTCACTCCCTCAGTCTCCTCTTCTCCCTCGTGAAACCCCAACAGCCCATCCAACCCCCACCCCTCCTTCCCTCGCTTGCCCCTCCCCTCCCCGGGCGTGTGCTGATAATCAGTACGACGTTTCAGATATTAGTGTGATGTGTTCTAAATATCCGATGTCAGATGTATTGAGATGTATTGAACACGCATTGTGATGTCATATCTTGCCCCCTCCCCAAATAAATAAAAATGATTTCAATAATGAAATATATTGTGTAAAATTGCGACACTTTACAATTAAACATGGCCCCAAATTTTTTTTTTTATTATTTGCCCATGTGACTCAAATCAGTCATTCTGTCATTTGGACAGTCGTGAGGGGGCGGAGCTTCAGCCTAACAAGCTCCATTTCTGATTAGATCATTCATGACTTAGACAAAATGGCCACATTGAAGAGAAACGCATACGACGTTGCTCAGGACCCAAAAGAGCGAAGTGAACAGGAACACGATACTGAACCTGGGGCTGATCGTGTGTTCAAACATAACTCGCAACTTAAAGTTGTGAGAACATTGTTGGAACATGTTTCAGCTAGGTACTGATTGGCTAGCTATTGATTTGGCTAGAAAAGTGTTTTAAACTGACTGTAAAGGCAAAGTGTCCTTAGGAACCTGATGGAGTCATCAGGAACGTTAGTGTTTATCTCAGATGTGTCTGTAAATTACAAGAAATACTAGTAATAATACTTTGTAAGACTAAAATTATGCTGTATATAACTACACTTAGCAACAGCCGCTAACACATCACGTAGAGGGTGGGGCTAAATAAAGAAAAGACAAATCATTGACCCTGCTGCATTTGACAGTTGGCTGGCTGTTATTTTTTGAATTTGAATCCCAACTGCTGCCTGGTGATGTCACTGTGGCATCCTAACAGTCATCTAAACTCCGCCTCCTTTCTTCCACTGAGGTAACTTTAATAAACAAACAACAAAATAACACGTTTGTGTCACTTTTAGTCTAAGATTGTGTAGATTATGTTCCACTTGACTGTTATTGTCTGAATTTGAATTTGAATTCCAACTGCCACCTATCCGGTGTGGCAATGGAATCCAAACAGACTTATATTAATATATATATATATATATAAAATAGTTTTTAAAAACTCCTCCCCCTTTCTGAGCTAAAGTCAATGAACAACAAAACAGCACAGTCGTGGCACATTTAATGATGTTTAGATGAAGTTCCTCTTGACTCTTCATTTTTGAATTTGAATTCCAACTGCTGCCCAAACTCCGCCCCCTTTCTGTTACTGAGCAGTTGTCACATTTATTTTTAGTCTTATTTTTATTTCAAATAAACACATTCTGATTCTCTGTCTCTCCCTCTCTCTGTCTCTCTCTCTCTCTGTGTCTCTCTCTCTCTGTCTCTCTCTCTCTCTCTCTATATATATATATATATATATAATCTCAGCACACGCCCATTTCCCTTACTGTGAATGCTTCTTGTGCTGTCCACAAGCTCCTTCTGCTTTACCTTTGACCCCTTGCGTTGTGAACTATGAATTATGGAATGCGTAGTTCTATTTCCGCCCCTCCCCCGCCATTTCCTTGCTGTGTATAATGTTAAACTTTGCAGAAAGAAGAAAACCATGTACTTGTCCATGTTTTTTTGTCGTCGTTGTCGTTGTTGTTGTTGTTGTTGTTGTTGTTGTTGTTTTTTTGTTGTTTTTTATCCTAAGATAATAAAGCTATATAAATATATCTATATATAATACACAGAAGTGCAGGGAACCAGTGTTTGCAATAATGTTAACACTCAACATTTAAAGGACAAACTTGGTGTGCATGTTATATTGGAGTTAGTGTACATGTTTAATAAATGCTATACAATGTGTTTTTATTAAAAGTGTCTGCTACATTTCGTGTCTCCGCACATCACGCAACGCAAACAGGAAGTCACTTCGATTCATTCCATAATTGAACTTTTTCTAGCTAGAAAGTTTGAAATGGGTACACGTTAGCCGTTTAGCTAGCCGCTGTTAGTTTTCCTCCACTAGCAATCCGTTAATCTGGAGGAAATAATGAACGCGTAATGGGTATCGGGTTAATGGTTCCCATTAGGGATTGAGTGGTTACTGTTAAATACCTCCAGGGTTTGCTTTTCTTATGTGTAGATTACTATAAGGATATAAATAGATATTGTATTAGTCAGCTCAAACTAGGAACAGCACGTTCCACTAAATGTCCATTACAGGCCACTAGAAACCCATTAAATCCCCCTTAGGAACCACTAGAACTCTCGTAATAATAATTCTTTATTTTAAAAGACGTAGAAACTATCTGATATTGATGAGCGCAAACTTGAACAGCTAGCGTGTGTGTGTGTGTGTGAGAGAGAGTGAGAGTGAGAAATGAGATTGATAAGATCAGAAGCTGAGGAGGCGAATATTAAACTCAACTCTCTCTGTCTGTCTGTCTCTCTCTCTCTCTCTCTCTGACTCTCTCTCTGTCTCTCTCTCAACACCTTTTGATCCATCTCTCCCATTTTCCATCTTTCTCCCTTTCTTGTTTGCCTCTTCTACGTTCAGCCTCTCTCCCTCTTTCAATATCTGTCTATCTCTCATTTTACACTCGTGAAAAAATAAGTACACCCCATGGAAATTGTTGGCTTTTTTGACGTATTTGGAGACACTAACATTAGATCATCTTTGAAACAGCGGCAACAGAAAGATCAATAGATGTGATAATCTTCTGTGGAAAAGGTCAGTACACTCTTGGCCTCAGAAACTAGGATTGCCCCCTTTAGCATGAAATAACTTCTTGTAGGTGTTTTGTATAATTGTCCATCGGTCTTGCTGAACAATTTGACCGCTCTGCCATGCAATATTCTTTCAGTTGCAAGATGTTTAAGGATTTTCTTGCATGTACTGCCTGTTTCAAATCCCCCCACAACATATCAATGGGATTCAAATCTGAGCTTTGACTAGATCATTCCATTGCCCTCCACTTCTTTTTGAGTCGTGCCTTGGTGGATTTGCTGGTGTGCTTAGGATCGTTATCCTGTTGAAAGGTCCACTTTCAGATCAACTTCAACTTTCAGAAGTCTTGACAGAAGGCCTCACGTTATCTTCAAGCGCTTTTTGATATGATTCAGAATTCGTAGTTGAATCGATGAAGGCAAGCTGTCCAGTCCCTGAGGCAGCGAAGCAACCCCAAACCATAACATTTCCACCGCCGTGCTTCACAGTTGGTATGAGGTGTTTCTCATGAAAAGCTGTCTTTGGTCAGCACCAAACATCTCTATCTTTGATTCGTCTGTCCAGAGCACATTATTCCAAAAGGCCTGGTCTTTGCCTATATGCTCTTTGGCAGACTGTAGTCTTGCGAAGGATTTTTCCAGACACGCCTCCCACGCAGGTCAAATCTGTGTGATCTCTCTCTGATTGTAGAAGCCTGCACTTTCACACCAACAGCTGCAAGACTTACTGCAGATCCCGTTATGAAATCTTTGGTTTCTTGTGGACTTCTTTTTGCATCAGACGGTCTGCTCTTGGGCTGAATTTGCTGCGATGGCCGGTCCTGGACTAATCGGCAGTTGTATGAAATCTGCACTGTTTGTAGGTGATTTTCCTTACAATGGAATTGTGTGTTTCTAATAATTTGGAGATCTTTTTAAATGCCTTGCCAGACTTCTAGGCCTCCACATCATTTTTCCTTACAGAACTCCTTAGATCATGGCATGATGACACCACACACCGCAATAACAAAGGGAACTCCAGACACTAGATATGAGAGGGGAATAAATAAGACTCCCTGAGCAAGTTCTAATCACTGGCACCTGATCTTCAACACCTGATTCGAAGTTTTTTAATTAGAAGGCGTGATAAATGTAGGGGATCCTGTACAGGGTGTACCCCAATTTGTGCCCCATGCTCCCTGGGATAGGCTCCAGGTGTCCCCGTGACCCTGAAGTGAAGGATAAGCAGTATAGAAGATGGATGGATGGATAAATGTAGGGGTGTACTTACTTTTTCCATGTGACTGATCTGGGGTTTTGTTGTTCATTTAAATTGTCGAAATTACTACAAAATGCCGATTTTATGTCATTTGATAGAGGAGATCAACTTGATCAACAGGCACCGTTTTACAGGGTAGCAAATGTTTTCTTCTCCAAATAGGTCAAAAAAGACAACAATTTCCATTGTGTGTGTGTGTGTGTGTGTGTAGGATTACAGAGCGTTTCCCACCTCGAGAAATAAGCAGACATACACACACACGTCCTCACACTGAGCCCAGCTTACTGTCTCACACACACCTACAACTGAAACCTGGTTAGAGATGCAGTGTGTGTGTGTGTGTGTGTGAGACAGACAGAGATGATGAACTAAATAATTCTTCAGAAGTGTGTTTTCATAGCTGGTGGGCTAAAGGTGACCTGCACACACACATTGGTGACAATGTGGTCTGATTTACGTCAACACACATTGTGTGTGTGTGTGTGTTTGTCAGTGGTGACGCCCACGTCAAACCGCAGAGTTGTCCATTTTGTCATCTAAACCTCACACACACTTTGATGCGTGTTCTAGGATGAGTATGATGTTCTGCTAGTGATGAAGTCAATCAGAACTGATGCACCCTGGAAATAACACACACACACACACACACAATGCTCGATGTGAAATGTTCTGAATCTTTGGTGCGTAGGTTCTAGAATGCTAAGTGAACCTGAATCCTCCATGTAAAAGTTTCCTGATCAAGAGGTTCTAGAATATTTCATGTGGATGTTCCTGAGTCCACTGAGCAAATGTTCTAGATTACGCAGTGTGAAGACTCCAGATAAGTGAAGGTGCCTGAATCTTCAGGGTACAGGTTTCTTACTCTTTGATCTGTAGGTTCTAGAATGTTCAGTAGAAATGTTTTTAAATTCTCGATGCAGTGATTCTAGAAGTTTCCTGGATCCCCTGTGCACAGTGCTCGGTTCTAGAAAGCTTGTTGTGACTGTTTCATTGCATTCTTGGTGCAGAGGTTGTTGGATCCTCTTTGTGGATGTTCTGCTGTCCCCAGTGCGACGGTTCCAGTGTGAATCCTCCTTGTGACTCTTAAAGCCTCTGACTTTTAGGAGCTTCTCGAATTCTCTTTGTGAAGGTTCTATGATCCCTGAGGTGATTGTAGGATCCTTACTGTGAAGGTTCATTAATGTGCACAGATTCTAGAACCCTTGTCGTTAACCCTGCTATCCCTAGCTGGAAGGTTCTAGGAGTTTCAACCTCCTCGTGCACAGAGGGTTCCGCCTGTGGAGCGTAAAGCCTAGAACTCCAGCTCAGGTTCTGAGAGTTCCTTCCTCCGTCCGTTACAGTTCCGCAGTCGCTTTCCAGCTGAAGGTGCGGTCAGAACTCCAAGATCTTTTAAAAGCAGTTCTAGAATCTGAACAGTTTCCGTTAACATCTATGGAAATAGTTCTAGAATCAGTAATGCCAAGGTTCTAGAATCATGTATAGTGTAAAGGTCGTGTCCGGAACTGCCGTACCAGTGTGCTTTCAAAGTGCACAAACTTCTACCACCACTACTAGTACTTTACCATGAGGAACATTACTATGGAAACACACGTCACTAATTAACACGAGCTTGCTAGCACATTACCTATGCATTGTTACTTAGCTACAGTCACCATGGCAATGGCTTTACCTGTGTGGCCGACCTACCTAGGGAGCTTTGCTGTTAATCGTGCACAGCCATATTATATCGAGAGGTGTTTGTAATAACAGTACATTGTGTTGAATATCACAGGATTTCATAACTGTCACAAAGTGTGAGTGTGTGTGTGTGTTAGTGTGTGTGTGTGTGTGTGTGTGTGTGTGTGTGTGTGTCTCGCACACAGGCTTCGAGTTGTCACTAACAGGTTTTTGAGTGTGACAGTAAGCCGGGTTCACTGCGAGGACACGCTACAGGTCCGTGAGTGTATGTGTGTGTGTGTGCTCACATTAATGGCTGCTCGACTCCTTACATCTCGCGCTTTAATCCTAGTGACATTTTACAAAGAGACACTTTTTAATTACCTCCAGAAGTATTGGCACCCTTCTTTTGAAACAAGCTGAATATATTTATTACGGCGTGATGTTGCTTCCACTTGTGAATAACGGACCCAATGGTGCTTACTGGAGGATTATGTCACAACAATGAGGTTGTGAAGGTCTTGGGAGATCTCTTTGCTTTTACCCATCATGAGATGTTTCTTGTGTGACACCTTGGTAACGAAACGGCTTTTAATAGACCATTAATTTACTAACCCAGCTGATACTAATTTACACAGATAAGGGGTGTAATTACTGTGTAAATACTTATGGATTTCAGCTCGGGCCTTGTCTTGGAGAACTGCTTTTTCTTAGTGTGTTCAATACTTCTTTCCCGTGTCATTCCACTTTATTACACATAACTTTATTTATAAATGTTAATGTTGTGAGTTCTTTATGATCCCATGCCGAAGTGTCCTTGGGCAAGACACTGAACCCTAAGTTGCCCCCAATGGCAAGCTAGTACCTTGCATGCAGCTCTGTTACCATTGGTGTGTGAGTGTGCTCTCATTTGTAAGTCGCTTGTAAATGTAAAATTATATTTCTGTAAAGCTGCTTTGAGACAATGTCCATTGTAAAAAAGCGCTATACAAATTGATTAATTATTATAATTATTATATTTCCGGAGTTCTTTCTGATGTCTGATGACAATTTCATGTGAATAACCTCATTGGAGATATATTTACTGAAAGAAATGTTGATGCGTCTATTTCTAATTTCCCCCAGTGTAAATTAGTTTATCATTTATTTGAATCGTTCAAATATATATAAAAAATAAATGCACGTGTTGGCGAGTGTTAGCCGGAAAAAAGCTGGAAAAAAGTATGCTAGCTAACGTTATTTCTGCAGAACTCCATTTACAGTTAGCATTAGGTTTCACAATTTTAGTACATTTTGCTACATAACTATTAGCGTTACTTCTAGCAAGTTAAAGGTGAACTTGCTTTTTCTTTCTCTAACGTTCTCTCAGATTATTGGTTAGCGCTGGAGTCGGACCCTGTGTTTGATATTTGATTTAAAAATGTAATATTGTGTCATCATATGTTTGTTGAGCAAGGTCACGTTCACACGCCGCTTTAGAAAACAAAACGACAGTAAAATCACCCCAGCGTGCTGGTCAACATCGGAACCCCAACCTCGCTGAGGTAAAAACACAACACCCTGTGCTTAGTCAATATCAAACCCAAGCCAAGCTTTATGTGTATTTTACAGAATTATTTCTATGCATATTCGAGGGGTTCCAACACTTCTGGAGTTGACTGTAGAGCTAAATGTCTCGCACAACCAGTGGGTTAATAAGATGAGAGAAAATTGTGTGACACTGCCCTCTATGGAGCTGTTATAAATATGAACACACACACTTGGGTCACTTCTTGTTCACTGGTATGAAGTTGGACGTTTGGAATTCAAATGAAGGGACCGTCTCGAAAGTTCCATACCACATTGGTATACACATTTCTGACTTCCACAGTATTTGAAGAGAAAGTCTTACAGTCACAAAACCCCACTGTGAAGTGCTCATGTAGGTGTCACTTTTTAGATGTTTTTTTTATATTTAACCCTACAATGCAGGATCCAAAAACCAACACGAACGAATAAAGGGGGGACAAAATGTCCCATAATGGAATTAAATGGTTTTCTTTAAAAAATAATAATTTTAATCCTATTATTGAAATAATTAAAATAACCTGATAATACACAAAAGTTTTAATATTTCAAAGATGTTCATTTCTTTTCTGCATTTTATGTCTGTCAGCCGGCCGCCTGAAAACTGCCTCGTCAACTCAACTGACATTTTTGGTAATTGAGTGCAATTTTTTGAAAACTGTATAGGGAACTG
>JAFFST010051089.1:34247-55182 GCA_022414735.1 Noturus placidus | reverse complement strand
AGAGAGAGGGAGAGAGGGAGAGGGTGAGAGAGAGTGAGAGAGAGGGAGAGGGTGAGAGAGAGAGTGAGAGGGAGGGGGAGAGTGAGAGAGTGAGAGGGTGAGAGGGAGCGAGGGAGAGGGTGAGAGAGAGTGGGAGAGAGAGTGAGTGAGAGGGAGGGAGACTGTGAGAGGGAGAGAGAGGGGGGAGAGTGAGGGGGAGAGGGAGCGAGGAACAGGGTGAGAGAGTGGGAGAGAGAGGGTGAGAGTGTGAGAGAGAGAGAGAGTGAGAGGGTGGGAGACAGTGAGAGGGAGAGAGGGTGAGAGAGAGGGAGAGGGGGAGTGTGAGAGAGAGTGGGAGTGAGGGAGTGGGAGTGAGAGAGTGGGAGTGAGAGAGAGTGGGAGAGAGAGTGGGAGTGAGAGAGTGGGAGTGAGAGTGAGAGTGGGAGAGAGAGTGGGAGTGAGAGTGGGAGTGTGAGAGTGCGAGTGGGAGTGTGATTACTGAGCAGTTTGATAAGATTATGATGATATTTGTCAGATTAAGTGTCAGATTAAGTGTCACCTCTGCAGGTGGTTTCATGTGCCACGCCTTTCCATGTCAGAGAAACAGTTCAACACGACTCAGGAAGTGGACAGGAAGTGGACAGGAAGTGGACAGGAAGTGGACAGGAAGTGGTATAAATAATGCTTTGGCTCCCATCCACAATCTGTCTAAACATGTAGATAAATAAATTAAAGTGTACACAGTCCCCTATACAGTTCTCAAAACAGCTGTGTCCGTTCGTGTTGGTGTTTTTGGTTCATGCATTGCAGGGTTACATATAAAGAAATCAGGGATTATAACGTAGACATCACAAGAACTAAACAAACACTTGTGACCGCTAGCATGCTACACGGCTAGCATGCTACACGGCTAACATGCTACACGGCTAGCACGCGGAGCTTTACCCATCCTCCCTTAACGGAATATCCTCTAATACTGCGCGACCCGAGGGTTTTAAATAGCAAACCTAATCAAACCAAAACATGGAGACCCGGGCCAAATCACCATTAAACTTAAATCAATGTCCAAGCAGGAAGTGAGCGGAAACAAAACAAGCGTCACGTGACCAGCAGACCCGCTGTGCCACCTGCAGGCCGTGGTGTAACCCCCGCTAATGCTAGTGAAGTTAGAGACCTCTACACTGTATACTGGACATGGCGTGTGTAACTGTAGACACGCCCCTTCATTTGAATATCTTGTGTTCTACGTCACACCCGCTCACACCAGCTCACTGTGACTTGGAAAGTTTCTTTAGCTGCGTGATGGAGGGGAAGAGTGCGCTCGCGCTGCTCTGTGTTCTGGTCAGTCAATCAAATGAAATATTCGTGTTTTACGAAACAACAGCATTGTGATCTTTATTATTATTATTATTATTATTATTATTATTATTATTAATCCACCTCAATGTTAGAGGCGTATCTGTAAATAAACACAGATATGAGTGTGTTATAATGGTGTAAAGTGTTATAAAGTGTTATAATGGTGTAAAGTGTTATAAAGTGTTATAATGGTGTAAAGTGTTATAAAGTGTTATATAGACCGTTTTCAGCGTAAATAAGAAGACCGAGTACATTCAAAACAAAGCACCGGAACCGACGTCATCGTTTAGTCTCTGGAGTTATGGGGATTGATTCTCTGTTTATTTGTAACTTAAAACTTCTTCTTCTCTATCTTTTTTTGTTGTTAATCATAGCTTATAGTTTTTATTTTGCTCGTTTTGTTTGTTTGCTTGTGTGTTTTCGGCTCGGAAGCTGTGTGCGCGCGCGTGTGCGCGAGCCTGTAGTTTCACTTTCGTTTTTTTATTAACTCGTTATTTCCTCTTTCTCTTTCATGTCACTTCGCTTCCGGTTGTGAATTCAGACCTAAAAACATCTCCACGAATTCTTTTCAGAAAAAAAAATATATATGTATATATTTGTGTTGTTTTGTTGTAAACGTCTTTTTGGAGCACAGTGTGACGTCACATTAAACGTTAGCACGAACAAGGCGTGGCGCAGAATGCGCATGTCTGTGTGGGTTTCATCCGGGTTCCTCACAAAGCCAGTATGTGTGCTGATGATGCTACATCACTCATGTGAATGTGTGTGTGTGATGGACTGGTGCCTCGCCCAGGGTGGATTCCCAAAATACACTGATTCAGTCAGATATGCAAACTGTCTCACTGACCGCGTTTACATGGACAGCAGTGATCTGATTATTGACCTTACTCTGATTAAGATAATAATGTGATTAAGGTGTTTACATGGACAGCAGTAATCTGATTATTGACCTTACTCTGATTAAGATAATAATGTGATTAAGGTGTTTACATGAGTCTCTTTTTAGAATATTCCTGTCATGTTCCTGTTTTACATGTTATAGATCATAATTAGATTAACAGCCTGCGTCATTGCGTCACCGCGCCACGCCGTCCGACGTCCCTCCAGAATTTCACATATCCACATACAGTTCCTCTTCGTTATGGAACCGTATACAGTTTTGGGTGTTTTTATTTATTATTTTTTTACGAACGCTTTAAGCACAGTTAATTATTTGTCATGTTGTACGTGCTAATAGACGACTGCTTGAAGCCGTGGGTGTGTCCCAAATCGCGTAGTTACAGTCTCTATAGTAGCCGAGATACATGTATTTCTCCTACTACAGGCCTATAGTTGGAAAGTATGTGATTTGGGACGCGGCCGAACTCTCTTGTTCGCCGTAAAACTCCCGTGTGTGATCGTGTCCTGTCGTAAAATGCGGTGAAAACTCTCACACGACGTTCATCACGTGATTAAGGTGTTTACATGTCTGTGATACACGTCCATAATACGACTAAAACAGGAGCACTCCACACGGCTTAATTCCATTAGAGCTTAATTAGAGTGTGACCTTAATTAGATTAAGGTTGGTGTTTACATGGTAGTTTCTTAATCAGAGTACGGTCTTAATTAGACGTCCTGACAGACACTGAGCTCGTGCAGGCAGTGAGACGGTTTACAAATTAATAAGAGTTTCAGTGTGACGGTCATAACGTTGGAATTGTTGTTAATTGATTGTCGTGTATCATTTTTCCTTCTCCCCCCTACAGTGCAGTGTTTCCTGTGTGGCGGAGTGTGGGAGGAGAGATGACATGAGACGCCGGAGACGTGAGACGTGTGACGGTGTTGGGATGTACTCGTCACGTAGTGGATTACAGTGCTGTCGCTGTCCCATGGGTACAGCCACAAACACCTGGGAATGGGACTTTCAAAATAAATCAAAACTGGACAGCGATCGATAATTTTTTCCAACATGCTCTGTTTGTAACTGAACCGCACCTAGAACGCTTTAAACTCTAAACACTGAAGGCTTTTGATGTATTTATTTGTTGCAGGTTTTCACTTAGTGAGTGACTGCACTTCGAATGGAACTGCTCCGAAGTGTGAAGAGTGTGAACGCGGATCATCGTATATGGATCACGCCAACGCTCTGTTCAAATGTGAACTCTGTAAGACGTGTAACGACAAAGGTACGTTCCTGGACGGTTCTTGAATTTCGGATTCTGATTGGTCAGACTGTCTCCACCTAAACACGGTAAAAAATCAAAAAAAAAGTCGTCAATACGTTGACGTATGTACAAGGAAGGAGTCTCCAGTGTCAGAGTTTCCGCTTCATTGCGGTTTCTCGGGAACATGTGAAACGTGCCGCGTTTTTGTTTTGGGTTCTTTTTGTCTTAATAACTTAACGAGAGACAAAAGAGAAGCTGGTGAGAGAAGCAGTGTTTATAGCTGCTCTAACTGCCAAGCTGCTGGACCCTCGAGCGAGGCCTTTAACCCTCAACTGCTCGGCTGTATAAATGAGAGATATGTAAAAATAGTAATACATTTGACCTAAATTTGATTTTAATTCTTAGTCTTTTGATAAAAAATGAAGTTCCGGTCATGAATAGTTCTACACAGTGTAATTGAAGGTTGTAGACGTTCTGTCCTCAGATTTCTCCTGTGACCGTAATCCTTAATCAACATGCTAACGTTAGAGCGTGTCAATAATCTGTACAATGCTGATAATATAAACATGTTTGTTCACGTTGCTTTGCCCTCGTCTCCCTGCCACAGAGAACATGATGGAAGAAAAACAATGTACCCCTACCTCTAACGCCATGTGCCGCTGCATGGAGGGTTATTACTGCGATAAAGGGGCGGAGTGTAAAATCTGTTACGTCTGCAGGACGTACGTATAACACATAACTAACTATACACACGCATAACACACACCTCTGTGGGTTTATCATCACTATTCTTGTATAAAGGTCTTGTAAAAGTGTTCATAGATATTAGATTATCTTCAGTTTAAGCTACAGATCCAGAATTATTGGCACCCTTGGTGTAGATGGCTGGAAAGTGTATTAAATGGTTTCATCTCACACTGAAAATACGAGAGGAATAGGACCTTAAGTCAGAGTACGTGTTATTACGTTATACTACACTACACAGAGCTTTATCTACAGTATCTCACAGAAGTAAGTACACCCCTCACATGTGTGTAAATATGTGATGATATCTTTGATGTACAACACTGAAGAAATGACACTGTGCTAGAATGTAAAGTAGTGAGTGTACAGCTTGTGTAACAGTGTAAATTTACTGTCCCTTTAAAATAACTCAACACACACACATTAATGTCTAAACCACTGTAAACAAAGGTGAGTACACCCCTAAGTGAAAATGTCCAAATTGGGCCCAATTAGCCATTTTTCCTCCCCGGTGTCATGTGACTTGTTAGTGTTACAAGGTCTCAGGTGTGAATGGGGAGCAGGTGTGTTAAATTTGGTGTCATCGCTCTCACACTCCCTCATACTGGTCACTGGAAGTTCAACATGGCACCTCATGGCAAAGTACTCTCTGAGGATCTGAAAAAAAGAATTGTTGCTGAGACCTTATAACACTAACAAGTCACATGACATCGGGGAGGGGTGTACTGACTTGGTGTGAGGGGTGTACTCACGTTTGTGAGATACTGTACACGTTTTTTTAATAGAACCTTTTTTCTCTGCTCGAACAAACCTCCAGTCACTTATAAATACTGTCTTTTTCTTTCCTCCATTCGTCCAATAGGTGTGAGTTTGGGATTAAAGTACCGTGCAACCTCACCAGTGACACACAGTGCCAAGAAAAAGGTACGCAACTTTAAAATATCATTCGTTTCAATATAACGAAGTCGGAGAGCTGACGGATGTTCATTACTTTCAGCTTGACGTTTCCAGAGCAGTCTATAGAGACGAGTTTGTGTGCTCTCTTCTGAAAGATGTTTATTTAAATGTCTTCACGGTTTATAAAAGTATTAAAGTGAAGTGCAAATGAAAATCGTGCTGCCGAGTTCTGGATCCTGATTGGTCAGGAGGTGTTGATAAATTCTCTAGAACAGTGGCTCTGACAGTAGCACTGCTGTACATCACGGGTTTATTTAGAATTAATGCACTCGTTTTCATACGTTATCGTTTCTATAGTAACGGCTGCAAAAAACAAAAAGAGTTTAGATTGTTGCGGCCAAAAATGCTCGATTTTGCTGTGGCTTTTTTTTCTCTTTTATACGGAAAACTACTCGAATCGGCGAAATCGCAATCGCACTAAATTGTTTTGTACGCTGTTTCGTAGTGATGGTTGTTGGTAAACGAGACCTTTTAGCTGTACTGATGAATCGAAGACGGCGCTAGCTGAATGTGTGATGTCATCACGACGCGTCTCGGCCCAAATCTGCGGAAGCTCTGTGCTAATTTTGAAGGATTGCGCGCTCCTCTGAATATCGCAGAGTTTGCTTGATTTTGTGCTCGTTTCTGCGATCGTGAAATCCCGGAAGGACTGAAAATAATCTGTGTCATCGTTGATATGGTGACAGTTTATTTAACATTTACGGAAGGAGTCTCCAGTGCCAGCGCGTTGTAAATTTCTGAGAAAGTCAGCTGCTGTAACTTAAGTGAAAGAGGAAGTATATATATATCTGTTATGGATTTAAACACGCAGTACATTGTCGATAAAACACAGTGAACTATGCTAAAGGTGCCAGGGACAATTCTCATAGAGCATTAAAGCGCAGAGAAACAGCAATGAGGACAAAAACGTCATGAATGAAAGGATTTGTCTTAATGGACTGATGTGTGTTTATATATTTCAGGGCCCAGCATCACACCTGCCAGCATCATCATACCGATCCTAATAATTGCACTAATAATAATAATAATAACAGCAGTAGTTTATCTGTGGAGGAAAAAGCTGTTTTGTTTTAAACCGACGGAAACACCGGAAGCTCCCGAGGTGAGGTGCACTGAGAACTCACCAGCACACACCAACATCAGTCTTTACTCTGCGCAATATTATTCCAAATCCAAATCTCTCACATAGTTTGTGGGTTTTTGTGCAGTTTTCATGACATTTCTTCATCTTTTCTCTGCAGCCATTGGAGCCGTTCATTGGTAAGTGTCTTAAAAAAAGCCCTTGTTAAGTAAATAAATAAATAAATAAATACGAATACCTTTATTGTTATTGTACAAGTGCGACAGGATTTGTAGTTGTAGGAGTGTCATTCCCCATTAGGCTAGGTTTAAAAATGAAAGCATCAAAATAAACAAAGCATGAAATTATAAAGACGTCCGCCTCACACCTCCAGGGTCGGGGGTTCGAGTCCCGCCAGGGCCATGTGTGTGTGGAGTTTGCATGTTCTCCCCGTGTGTCGGGGGTTTCCTCCGGGTACTCCTCCCCCAGTCTAAACGCATGGTAGGCTGATGGGCGTGTCTAAAGTGTCCGTAGTGTATGAATGTGTGAGTCTGTGTGTGATTGTGCCCTGTGATGGACTGGCACTCTGTCCAGGGTGTACCCCGCCTTGTGCCCGATGCCTCCTGGGATAGACTCCAGGTTCCCCGTGACCCTGATAAGCGTAAGCGATAGAGGATGGATGGATGGATGGATGAAATTATAAAGCACTTACACTGACTGTCAATGAATTGTATTTTAAAGTGTCAAAGGAATTTTTTAAAAATCCTGCATTAAATTAAAAACGTAATCAAAAACGCTTTTAAAATGATTCTGGATAAATGTTTTGTTCTGCTCCGCACTGATGCCCTGAACAACGGATGTGAAATAAATACTATAAAATAATGCCACATCTTTATCTCGCTAGCAAGACTGATTCTCGTTCTAGCTAGATACATGTTCTGCTTTCTTTTAGAATAAACATGTAAAGCTAGCGAGTTAGATAACACTAGGTGTTATTCTGTTAGCAGATACGAATGACATTGCTCACTAGCCTTTTTTTCATCTAGGATTCCTTAGCTAGATTTTTAGTGACCAAGTTGATAACAGGAGAACACAGTAGATGTCACTTTTTATCACTAGCACATTAAAACCCCCGCCCTTTTTAGCAGGACTGTTGTAGCGCTAATCTTGAGAAACTTGCCGAAACCTTGTCTTTAACCTAAAACGGTATTCCTACTCAAATATCCTGAACAGATGGAATTGATCCTTAATTCGATGCATCTTTATAGCTAGCAGTGCTAGTGCCAGTCTTTTATCTAGCTAGCATTAGCACTGTGAGGCTAACCATTCACAGCTAGCCAGCTTGTTAATACTGCTGAGGGATGTTCGTTTCAAACTTTAGCTTTATTGGCTATGTAAAACAAGTTTACAAGAGATAATACACATTTCCTTCTCTACAATCCTCAATCTTCTTCCATTAATGTAGATTTTACATTAGCTGCAATCAGGTGGGGTTTTTAAAAACATTTTATTGTTGCCTTTTGAGACTCGTAACATTTCTTAAGACCAAGTTCTATCGTTCATCTTTCTCTGTAGATAAAGATTTGGATGGGCTTCTGCCTAGAATATCGGAAATCCTGGGTGTCCGCGTAGTCCTGATGTTCGTCAGGAACCAAGGCATGTCTGAGGCTAAAATAGATAATATAACGGTTGAGAATCCTCATTACGCGAGCGAACGCGCTTTCAACCTGCTGAAAGCTTGGTATGAGAAACACGGAAGAACAGGAGCTTACAGAACGCTGCGTGAGACCCTCATCACCATCGGCAAGAGAAGTAAAGCTGACGAGGTGCATGAACTCATCACTAACGCGAGGGAGTGAAACGGAGTCGTGGAGTTGTCTAAAGGGTCATTAAAGACAAACTCAATCTTGAAAAACTCGATCTTTAAAAACCTCGGACAGGTTGAAGGAGACAGAGTTGGCTATTTTATCTGCTAGTTGTCGTTCTGGTCATTGAAACCGCTGGTCTCCAACATAGACAGCCTGAAGATGAGTGAGATTACTGTGGACGGTACCACTCAGGAACCCTAAAGAATGGTGTGGATGTTCTTCCTCTGATAGCCTCAGGATCCCAATTACTACAAACGAGATAGGATTTCTATGCGATGAGGACGGGTTCCCGTTTGAGTCTGAACAATTTATACATCTACATCTGGATTTGTCTAAAGCTGCTTCGGGACTGTGTTCCGTTGTCTAAAGCGCAATGCAAATAAAACAGAATTGAAACTTTTGCAAAAAACCTTCACTTTTTACTTTCAAAGTGTTGGTGTTTTTTTTGTTTAGGGTTTTTTTTTTGTTCTTTAGTTTTGTACTTCAACACTCAGCTATATTTGTGCCATTCTTAGAACTAAGCTCTTTTAAATAAATAGCTTCATGTTTGTTTGTATATTGGTGTTATGGAGCTTGTGCCAAAATTAAATAAATGCTGTAGTTTTTTACCTGTTATATCTCCACTTTTTTCTTTTATTAACCGTAACAGTACAATATTATTATACTCTGCTGCGTTATTTACACATTACTATACTATTATACATGGGCGTAACCACGCACTGAGGAAATACCAATCTGCCCCCCCCCCCCATATACAGGAGAAAATATTCTCTATATGTTCCGCTTTAATTTTCCCTGCCAGTGGATCTGTCTGTTCTTCATCTATTCTATTTAATCTATTTATCTATTTATTTGTCTATTCTTTTATAATATATTCACGTTTGTTAAGGAAAATCGGTGTGTGTCCCTCCAATTGTACACTTGCTATTCTGCACTGATATTCATTATTACACACCGCTATACTATTATACACTGTGTACTATGCACTATTATTATACACACCTACTGACAGACTCCACCCACTGAGCCACCTGCTACAGCAATATTTACTCATCTATAAACAACTGGGATGTAAACCTTATAGTCAGCCCACTGCGGACTGGTTCCAAACCCAGGTGTTCACCCTGGAACAGGTGCAACGCTCACCTGCTGAACCACAGCTGATGATAATGTGTGCGTAATTAATGATGGTTTATTCTTTAATAACATGAGAGTTGGCACTGAAAGTTCCTCACCTGAGTGCAGAATCAAGCCGGGGTCTTTACCTTTACATGGGTACAGAGCTTTTACACTGATCCACAGGGTGAGACGCGTGTAGAAGGATTGTTTTACAGACATAAATAAGAGCACTGAGTGACAGATGTATTCATTACAAATATGGCTGCTTTAATAGTACCATAATTAGTCATCCTGAATAAGTTATTACTTTTACCTACATCGACAGAACAACTGTTATCTCAAGTCACATCAACATCGAGTCACAGAATGTGAGAACTTCATTAAAACCTCATAACTATAGAGTGGTGACATCGGTTTGTGCCGGAACCCGGGAGTTATCATCACACCGGTTCCCTCGACAAAACCCCAATAGAATTTTCCCTTAGGCTTTTGGATTATCGCAAAAAATAAACTGTGAAACTCTGTGTAAACAAAAGTTTACAACACTAACACGTTCTGTCCAGCAAGAGAACTTTCACAAAACTTGTATGAAGTTTGAAGCCTCATACAATCTCCAGAAATAAACATCTAACCCTACGCTGTAAACGAACTACACCACGGTCGCTCGACTTCACCGTCACCGAGCTTCCCACAACTTCTCCAACATTATTTCAAACATTTTCCACAATACAGGTTTCTCTGTGGAGGAATCTTCATCCACGTCTGTGTTTTTTGGGAATTGTGCCCATGATGCATTATTTTTGAGACAGTTCCATTTATTTGTACGTGCAGCTCATTTGCATTGTTTTTTTTTTTTTTAACGTTTTCATTAGTTATACTAGAATTTATTGTACTGCAATTCGGAAAATACTAGATAATTGATAAAGTGACAAACTGCAGGTACACGTGTCTGTAAACATGGATGATGTTTTCCTGCTCGGCGTGATGACGCTTAATGTTTTGGCGTTCAAAATGACGTCATCCCTGCGCCACTCTATTGCACTATTGTAGTACTATTGTCCTTAGCTAATAGCATACTTGCTAACTAGCTATTGGCAATGATAGTGAACATATATAAAATACATATTCATAAGACTTTAACTTCATTATTACACACTCATCTGCATGGACAGCTGGACCAGGAAAGGTGCTTTTGGGATGCTGTGGTGTGTGAGTGACGTTAGGCTTGGTTTTGCAGTGAGACAATGCGCCCCCTACAGCAGTGACGCAGTATTGCCAGAGCAGCCAAGATGGAAGTGCTACAGAGGATTGAGAGTCCACTGAGGAGGAAGAGAGATGTGTAAGAGCCTGACCGATCCAACAGCCAACCTGAGAAACACACACACACACACACACACACACACACACAGAGTGATTTATTTTACTTATATTTCTCAAATGTCTCTTAAGGATCTTTTCTAGACTTTAGCTTCGTACTGAATCACAGTCAGAACTTTCTAAACTGTTTCAGCTTCCAATATTAAAAGTAAATACCAAAATGAATGCTGACAGACAGATAGACAGACAGACAGACAGACAGGTGTTCTCACCTGCTACTGGTGGGCTGATGAGGTATGGAATGGCGTGCAGAAAGCCAACCACACCCAGAGCTGTGGACAGGTGGGCGGAGCCTACAAGGTCACAGGTGACCACAGGGATAAGAGCCATATAGGCCCCATCGAAGAAGCCATAGAGAATGGAGAAGGACACAAGTGTGGAAAAAGTCCTTAACAAGGGCACGAAGAGGCAACTGAGTCCCTCGAATCCCACTGCGATCAGAAACGTGACTACGCGAAATGTCCTCAAACACCTGAGTGAAAGAAGGAAAGAAACAAACAAAGGCAATGAAATGAAAATACTCTCATATTGTTAGTATGTTACAGGAAATCAGTGGTTTCTGATTCTCAGTAGATTAGAATCAGTCTCATATTAGCAATAGATTAGCAGCACTCTCAGATTAACAGGAAATTAGCAGTAGTCTCACTTTAACTATAGAGTGTCAGTAGTTTAGCAGCAATTTAAGATTAGCAGTAATCTCATATTAGCAGTAGATTAACAGTAGCCTTGGATTAGCAGTTACACAGATTAGCAAAAGGCTCAAATTAGCAGTCAATTATCCATAGTTTCAGGTTAGTATGAAGACAGATTAACACCTGATTAGTACAAACAGGATCATGATCTTGACTCACTTCCTGTCCGAGATCCATCCAAAAGTGATATTACCCACAATTCCCATAATCCCTAGGATGGACATGAGGAGGACGGCCTGATGATTGCTGATGTCCACGCTGAGAGAATATGGTACCAGGTACACGAAGGGCACACTGCAGCCAAATGCCAGGAACAGGAAGGATACTGACAGCAACAGGAAGTCAGGCTTGAAGAGGAAGCTGTATTTGTCTGATAATGAAGGGAAGAGACAGCATTCCCGTTCTCTCCTTTTTCTCGACTGCGTGATTGGAAAACCAGGACCTTCAGAGGACGCCATCTCACAAAGCCGCTGTGAGTTGGGTAGCTTTGGGGTCGCTAGCTTTGGGTCAGCTAACATCAATTGGACTAGGTGTAAGTTGTTTAGCATTGAGTCAGCTAATTTTGAATCAGTTATCTCTGAGTCAGCTAGTTTTGAGTCAGCTAACATTAACTCCAGTAGCTTTGAGTCAGGTAGCCCTAAGACACAAAGCTTTGACTTGGCTAAATCCGAGTCAGCTTGGGGATCCACGTCAGATAGTTTTGAGTTGCCTAGCACTGAACAGACTAATTTTGAATCCGTTTGCTTTGTGTCAGCTAGCGTTAAGTTGATTAGCTTTGAGTCATTCAGCTTGAAGTCAACTCTCTGTTGTTCAGCTATCATCGACTGGGAAAGATTTGATTTCGTTAGCTTTGGTACTAAATTCAAATCTTTTACAGTTGACTCTACTCTCAAGTTCGTCAAGTTAGTGGGCTCACTGTTTGTGTCTTTCTTTGACTCTTTTACCATTATCTCAGTATCTGTTAGCATGAAGTCTTCTGAATGTTCTTCATGTTCTTTCTCTTTGCCCTTCACCTCTTCTTGGTTGGACTCTTTCATGTTCACTCCTACCCCTTCATGGCTAGCTTGTCCTCCCTGAGATCTGAGCAGACTCTTTTCTTCTTCTTGCTCTTTATGGCATTTATCCTCGTTCTGACAGATACCAGCCAACTTGATTGTTTTTAAATCCTCCTGAACCTCAGGTTCATCCAGGATCTGTTTCACATTCTCCTTTTCACCTATACTTTGGCCCACTAAGGGCCTCATAAGAGACCCACAGACACACAAGTTTGAAACAAGACCCCCTAAGGTAAGAAGAGCCCCCCTCCAGGAGTACAGCTCGATGAGGTGCTGAACCAGAGGAGGAAGGATGAACATTCCAATGCCTCTTCCAGACATGGCAATTCCATATGCCAAAGCCTTCCTCTCATTGAAATAGGTGCCCACCATCGCTACTGCTGGTGTGTAACTGAGAGCAAATCCCA
Organism: Noturus placidus; assembly: GCA_022414735.1. NCBI lineage: Eukaryota > Metazoa > Chordata > Actinopteri > Siluriformes > Ictaluridae > Noturus > Noturus placidus. Next base: position 42,418 of record JAFFST010051089.1, on the reverse strand, counting down.
AACCTGTGGAGGATATAAATGAAACAATAGTGGTGAACATGTGGTGAACTCATAGGCAAGCCTACTCCTACTCCTGCCACCATGAAGCCTTCAAGGTCCTACTCATATCATCCTGAAGCCAACAAGCTCCTACTGCTGACATCCTGAAGCCTACAAGCTCCTACTCCTGTCATCCTGAAGCTTACAAGCTCCTACTCCTGCCATCCTGAAGCCTACAAGTTCCTTTTGCTGCCATCTTGAAGCCTACAAGCTCCTTCTGCTGCCATCCTGAAGCCTACAAGCTCATACTCCTGCCACCCTGAGGTCTACAAGGCTCTACTCCTGCCATCCTGAAGCTTACAATTTCCTACTCCTGCCATCCTGAAGCCTACAATTTCCTACTCCTGCCATCCTGAAGCCTACAAGCTTCTACTCCTGCCATCCTGAAGCCTACAAGCTTCTACTCCTGCCATCCTAAAGCTTACAATTTCCTACTCCTGCCATCCTGAAGCCTACAAGCTCCTACTCCTGCCATCCTGAAGCCTATAATTTCCTACTCCTGCCATCCTGAAGTCTACAAGGCTCTACTCCTGCCATCCTGAAACCTACAATTTCCTACTCCTGCCATCCTGAAGCCTACAAGCTCCTACTCCTGCCATCCTGAAGCCTACAAGCTCTTTCTGCTGTCATCCTGAAGCCTACAAGCTCCTACTCCTGCCATCCTGAGGTCTACAAGGCTCTACTCTTTCTATCCTGAAGCCTACAATTTCCTACTCCTGCCATCCTGAAGCCTACAAGCTCCTACTCCTGCCATCATGAAGCCTACAAGCTCCTACTCCTGCCATCCTGAAGCCTACAAGCTCCTACTCCTGCCATCCTGAGGTCTACAAGGCTCTACTCCTGCTATCCTGTGGCCTAGTAGCTCATTCTCGTACCTTCCTGATGCTTACAAGCTCATATTCCTACCAATGTAAGGCCTATATGTCAGCTTAAGGTCAACAAGCCCCTACCCCTGCCAGCCAGGGGACTACAAGTTACGACACTAACACTCTAAATACAGTGGTGAGACCTGCTGTGCGTCTCACCTGTGAGAATTCCCAGAGATACATACAGGAACTGCAGGCTGGGGGCAAAAGAACTGAGGACGAGTCCAGCAGAAGATAAAAGTCCTCCGGTCATCACCGCCACTCTAGTGGACAGGCGGTTTCCTACATAACTACCCAGAGGCGCTGTGGACACATTAAAGAACGGCGACAAGGATTCCTAAGGGCTTTAATTTTATTCAGGTCAACATTAACAGAAAATTATGTGCTTGGTTTCATCATATTTATTATTTTATTATATTTTATATTATATTTATTACAGAGTCTATTTTCATGCAACAATGTTATATCGCAAACCTCATTGCTGTTGAGTTCTGGATCCTGATTGGTCAGAAGTTGGTGATTAGTTCTCTAGAACAGCGGCTCTGACAGTAGCGCAGGTTTATATTAACGCACTCGTTCTGATACGTTATCGTTTCTATAGTAACGGCTCGTTCGCATAAACGATCTTTCTTACCACAGAGCATAGTGGTACAGTCCAGCAGGGAGTTAATCCATGATGTTGTGGAGTAATCTGTGGAGAACTGCGTCTGAAACTCCACAAAGAAGATCGACATGCTCCTGCCACAACAACAACAAATCTTTTTGAAGATTCTCTTCATGTGTTAAATAAAAAATGTTGATAACAAATCATGATCACTCGCCACCTTTTATATGTTTAAACGTTTACAAACAGGTGTACGTTCTTACTAAGGAGATAGATTTAAACTGTATCGAGGCGTATCTCGGTTACGCTCGATTCTGATCTTCTTACATGATATCGGCTCGAGCGACGAACGCTGTTAAGTCTAGCGCCACCGTCTGGCTGTTTGATGTAACCACAATATGTCAATATGGCTTCTCAAGGACTGAATTCTTTTATGAATAAAATGATGGATGGAGTTAAAGTTTCTCTAGAAGTGTAGCAGATGAGCGCTAGGTCAGATTATCCTTCACACCGTGGACACGAATTAACACCCTCACTGGCTTTATTTCAGAAAATCAACACCTGCGGAACCCGACTCTGAATACGAGGAACTTTCCCCGTTTCAATTCTGATGTAACTTATCGTTACGTACAGTAACTTACCTGGTGACAGAGCGAGTGCAGATCATGGTGACGAACAAAGCAGCAACAATCATCCATCTCCATCCTCCGTCTCTCGAGCTCTTCGTTGCTCCATCCATCGCCTCCAGCTGGGAAACAAGGGATTTTGACGTAAGTAGTGTAACAGCATAATCATTTACAGTATAATCATTTTATTTATTTTTGCAGAATTTAAGAAATATAACCGCAGTGATGTAGAGAGAATATGATAAAATGATCAAAATAACTAGTAGAATTGATGAGTAGTTTACAGTTAATTAATAGAACAATGTTTTAATAACAATTAAAGATTAAGATGACATCGATCCTGAAGGAAATTCTTATACCAGTTAAGTAATTAATTAATATTCAGGGGAAAATGGCGACTCACATTGCATTGATTATTTGAGACGGAGGTTTGCTTTATCATGATTTACATCCCTATTGAGGGCACTTAGGAGTGAAATTGAAGCTTTAAAGTTCTTCTACATAACTTCTGTACGTGCGATAAACGAGACGAGACATAACATTAATCGTACATCCATCACGTTCTTAATATAATGACGAATGTTCTCATTTTTATTCATTTCTAAGCTAACCGGCTTTAAATTCAGACAGAAATCTTCAAGCAGTCGTTCACTCACCTGTAGATTTGCTTCCGTGTTGTGAAACGCACGCCAAAGGTCATAACATCATAAAATCATAAAATTATGAAATGACTTTTCAGGAGCGCAGATTACCTGTTGGTCATGATGCGGCATCTTTTTTCTTATTCCAGATAGCAGCCTTATGTTTGCCAAAGAGAAGAAACGAGGATGCTCTGCGACGCAGTTTATTAGCCTTGCGTTATATATGTGTTTATCCATCCATCCATCCATCTTCAACCGCTTACTCCGTTTCAGGGTCACGGGGAACCTGGAGCCTATCCCAGGGAGCATAGGGCACAGGGCGGGGTTACACCCTGGACAGAGTGCCAGTCCATCACAGGGCACAATCACATACACATTCATACACTATGGACACTTTAGACACGCCCATCAGTCTAACATGCATGTCTTTGAACTGGGGGAGGAAACCCCCGACACACGGGGAGAACATGCAAACTCCACCCACACATGGCCCTGGCGGGACTCGAACTCCCGACCCTGGAGGTGTGAGGCGAACGTGCTAACCACTAAGCCACCGCATATCTATATACATATACAGGTGCAGTCAGTGATGATTTGAGGAGTCGTGTGATCTGCTGGTGTTGGTCCAGTGTGTTTTCTCCAGTCGAGAGTCGATGCAGCGTCTACCAGGAGATTTTAGAGAACTTAAATCTCCTGATGATCTTTATGGAGATGATTTCCTTTTCCAGCACCTGTCCACAGCGCCAAAACTTCCTGTAACTGGTGTACTGACCATGACTCGTCTGACCCGAACCCCACAGAGAATCTACAAGAGACATCAGACCCGACAGTACAGGCGAGCTGAAGACTGCTATAAAAGCAACCTGGACTTCCAGAACATCTGAGCAGTGCCTCAGGCGGAACGCCTCCACGCCACGCCGCATATTTCATTTTGTGTAATGAATCTAGAAAATATGAAAAGTTCCACTTTTGGAATTAAATTACTGGAAAAAAAGGAACTTCTTTACAATTTCACATTTTCTGAGATGCACCTGTATCCATGGGAACAGACTTTGTGGCTACAGTGAAGAATTTTTTAAACGTTTGCTCCAAAAGCGTTATATTTTTGTGTGACGTTTACACGGTTTACAGTTTAATTGACAAAATAACCCAAAACATCCACCGATCAGCCATAACATTAAAACCACTGGCAGGTGAAGTGAGTTGCCATATGATCTTGTTGCCATAACACCTGTCAGGGGCTGGGATATGTTTATTAGGCAGCAGGTGAACGGTCAGTTCTCAACGTTGACAAGTTGGAAGCAGAAAAAATGGGCAAGCGTAAGGATCTGAGCGACTTTGACAAGGGAGAAATTGTGATGTCTAGACGTCTGGGTCAGAGCGTCTCCAAAACAGCAGGTGTTGTGGGGTTTTCCCAGTATGTAGTGGTTAGTGTCTACCAAAAGTGTTCCAAGGAAGGGGAGCGAGCGACAGGTTCATGGACATGAGGAGAGAAGGCTAGTCCATCTGGTCCGATCCCACAGAAGAACTTCTGCAGTACAAACTGTTGAAAAAGTTCACACTGGTTCTGAAAGAGAGGAGACAGAGCACACAGAGCATCACAGCTTGCTGTGTATGGAGCTGTGGAGCTGCAGAGCGGTCAGAGAGCCCATGCTGACCCCCTGTACACCTCCAAATTCTCCAACAATGGACACGTGAGCATCAGAACTGGACCATGGTGCAACGGAAGACGGTGGCCTGGACTGAGGAGTCAGGTTTTCTTTTAAATCATGTGCAGGCCGGTGCGTGTGTGTAGCTTACCTGCTGAGGTGCTGGCACCAGGTGCATTATGGGAAGAAGGCGAGGAAGTGTGATGGAGTGGGTAATGTTCTGAGACCCTGGAGACCTAGCATTCATGTGGATGTTACATTGACACGTCCCACCTACCTAAACACTGTTCCAGACCGAGTACACCCCTAACAGCAGTGACCTCTATCAGCAGGAGAATGCTCCCTGACACACTGCAGAACCTGTTCAGGAACGCTTTGAGGAACATGACAAGAGTTACACGGTGTTGACTTCGAATAATAATAATAATAATAATAATAATAATAAATAAACAAGCCTGTTTTTTATGAAAATAAAACATTACCTGACACCAAATTTTGAACAATAAGAAAATATTCATTAAAAACAGAACATTATAATGTTTAATAATTTGTGAATTTCAAATGTAATCATTTTGTAAATAAGCTCAATTTTTCAATGCAAGATTTTATAATGAGTTTAAAAAAAAAAGAAAATGGATAAGACATTGTAAAACGAAATGACGAGATGAAATGTGTGTATTTGTTTTATTTCTACTTCTAAATATCAAACACTAAATCTTTCTTCTTTAATTGTTCACAGTGAAAAATCACAGATCAGTGATTATAAACACAATTAAAATATTACAAATAAACCATGAAAATTAAAATATTACAAAAACATACAGACAAGATGTGCAAATATATATCTTCTAAAGTGACAGATTTTATTCCTCCAGTTTCCACATAAACGGCTGAAACCACTAATAAAATAAACTTCATAATATATTATTATTCGCAAATATTACAAATAAAAATAAAGAAAAATCTACGTTTGTTTAAATAAAATAATTTCCTTCCTGATCTTTTTTCACGGAGTACTTGCAGAATAATATATATATATATATATATATATAAATATAAAATCACATGTTCATGTTCCAAGCTTCAGTTTCAGGTTCTCTGGACATATCCAAGTTTCAGACTTTATACATTTAAAAATATTTCAGATTTTAAATATTCAAATTTATCACAGTGAAGATCCACAGCGAAAGTCTGAATCAAAAAATTCACTCTATAAACATGTTTCCTCTTAAACCATCGTAAAACTAAAGAAATAAAGAAAGAAAGAAAGAAAGAAAGAAAATTCAATGAAAAATGTTTCTCACTTTATTTTGTTCTTGTTTACTACACTTTCTTAAAAGTAGCAGCTTTGTAGAAAACGTTAAGCTCCACCCACTCCACAATCTCACTTGTTTTCTTTCTCTACCATACACATTTATATCATTATAATATTTCCTTTATATTTCCCATATAAACTTGTTTTCTTTATATTCAGAAGCAAAAATGTCAGCTTCTGTTTTCACACGGCGGAATTTCTCAACAAAGTTGATTATTTACGGATTTAACGTTAGATTTTTACTGAAAAGATTTTAAAAATGAACACTTTTTTTAGAAAAGTTCATGTAGAAATTGTTAAAAGTCTTCAAAGTGACAACAATTCATTCTAATATCAACAGACTAGATTTGTTTGTTGCTGTTTAGATACAGTAGCTTTGGTTTTATTACGTATGCAACTTTTTTGCATATTCAATTAGACAAAGCCTCATTTGCATTTTTTGCTGTAAATTGTAAGAATATCAGCAATTAACTGGCACGTACTGATCGTAATATTTATTTTTTTATTTTTTTACTTTTTTTAATAAAATCGACCCTCACCTGTAGTGTCCTTAAAAATACATTCAAGAAAATCCTGTTGTTTTTTTTCTTCCTCTACAATAAACCCGCCCTTTATACATGTCACACAAAAACACTTTCAGCTCATTAGTGATAAAAACATCTTTATCTTACAATAATAAACTCTTTAAAGAGGTTTAAAGGTTATTTACAGTTTACACATTAACATCAGGCTGAGACGTGAGGAGTTGCTCCGGGCTCCTCAGACGACTTTAAGAGCTCTAGGAAAGCTCCGACTGCTCCAAAGTATCCCTAAACACACACACACACACACACACACATAAGAATAACATGAATATGCATTACTCAGTATAATAGCATATACGTTCCGTCTTCAAAACTACTGGGATGTCATATTCAGAACGCTTAATCAAATGTAACTTAAACTCCGCCTCCTTTTGACCGGCACAATGAATAGTAAATATTTTCCTCACCCTGCATTCACAGGGTTTTTGTGGGCATGGCCTGTCCATCTAGTGTTTCATTTTTATTTCCAATGAAAAAAGCCAACTGCAGCCTGCAGCACACGTCTTAAATATTATAATATAGATCTAAAATTTGAATAAAATATTGTTTGATGTGTACTGTAAATGCCAGGCTACGTATTCGCTTCGTTAGCAGATTAGCAGTGCTAGCTAACGATCTCTGCTACGTCTACGCTGTAATTCAGCAGATTTTGGTGTGGGTTCATGTGCCAGCGCCTCCTAGAGGACACGTTAACGTTGCGTGCAAGTAATACACGCAAGTGCAAAACTTTACAAAATGGCCGTGCTTCCAAATGAAACTCGCTTCATCACATTCGCACAGACGTTGCCTCCTCACCCAGGTCGCCTCACAGGACATCATGACAGATGATTTTACCTCGTGCTCTAGGAAAAGAGCTTTCAGTTGTCCTTTTGACCAGAAGTCCATGGCGTAGGCGAGCAGCTTCATCGACAGCGTGTTGATCCGCAAGAAATTCCCCACAAACACCACCCTGTCTATTTTCTGTTCAAAGTCACATCAATAAATAAAAGAATAAATATATAAAACAATCTCCATATCTGAAACCTAGATACAGGAAGCTAATTACACGCAATTTAAAGCTGTGACATACTAAAAGGTATTTTTATTTTCTCTGCAGTGTAAGTGATCAGTGCAGTGTAAGTGACACACTTTTACGCTAGCTAAATGCTTGGCTGATAATGGTTTCGATTCCTACTAGACAGACAACACACACATCAGTGACGTTCACATCATTAAATACGTTTTACACAAATAGTTACACATTAAATGTACACAAGTTCTTTAAGTTCTTTCACACTGGAGGCTAACGTAGGTAATAATAATAATAATAATCTATTGTGTCCAATTCCAAAAAGTTCCTGTATAATAATTTAATAAACACATGATGGACTGGCACCGGTGTACCCCGCCTTGTGCCCGATGCTCCCTGGGATAGGCTCCAGGTTCCCCCGTGACCCTGAAAAGGAGTAAGCGGTTGAAGATGGATGGATGGATAATCTATTTCACATTCATCTACAATACTGTACTTTATGTGAGAACAATTTCAGTGCAATTTCAGTGCCAAAGTCTAAAAACGCCATGTGGTGCGACCGTCTGAACGCATTTGCAGATCAAGTGAACGGTTTAAAAACGCCTCATCTACTGTAGTCTTGTAAAATTTTTAATAAAATAGTTTGCCATGAGTCACATTCATTAAATGTTGCGTAAAAAGAACAGCTTTAAAATTATTCAACTCGCCAAAAAACTTTCGTCCATGAATTCTGATCCGTTCAAACATCACAGAAGTTTGGGGCGGCTGTGGCTCAGTCGGTAGAGCGGGTTGTCCACTAAGCGTAGGGTTGGTGGTTCGAATCCCGGCCCGGGTGATC
>JAFFST010051089.1:4350-15251 GCA_022414735.1 Noturus placidus | reverse complement strand
AGTGATCAGGGATTGGTCGTTAAGAACAATAGTGATCAGTGATTGGTCGTTATGAACAATAGTGATCAGTGATTGGTCGTTATGAACAATAGTGTCAGTGATTGGTCGTTAAGAACAATAGTGTCAGTGATTGGTCGTTATGAACAATAGTGTCAGTGGTTGGTCGTTATGAACAATAGTGTCAGTGATTGGTCGTTATGAACAATAGTGATCAGTGATTGGTCGTTAAGAACAATAGTGTCAGTGATTAGTCATCAGGAACAATAGTGTCAGTGATTGGTCATTAAGAACAATAGTGATCAGTGATTGGTCGTTAAGAACAATAGTGTCAGTGATTGGTCATTATGAACAATAGTGATTAGTGATTGGTCGTTAAGAACAATAGTGATCAGTGATTGGTCGTTAAGAACAATAGTGGTTAGGGATTGGTCGATGTTAACAACTGTTCACTAGATTTGTCGCTTTATTTTGAAAAAAATGTCCCGAAAGGGGTCTAAAAAAATCTGAGACAACACCGAACAAAAAATCTGTGAATTTATTTCATGTAAAGAAACGTAAAATTTTAGAATAAATAAAAAAGAGAAACAAAGAAAGGAGATATATATTCAATATCTCGGAGACTGAGTGATGAAGACTGCGTAGCTCTAGGTCAAAGTTCAGATGAGAGGTAAAGCGTGGACGTTTGCATTCCTACTGACCTGTGGTAGTGAATTTATTACACGTACTGTATTCTCTCATTAACTGAAGATAACACGCCATTTCAGTGTCACGTGGAGAACCGCAAGCTGAGTAATCCTGCATTAACACTCGCCAAGCATTGCAACATGTGACCGTGTCATTTCCTGTCAAACTTCATGCCTCAGAGCTGAAGTGACGTGACGAGCGAGACCGAAGCTGTGATTTCATCTCCTCACTGGGTTTGTGAGGAATAAACCACGTCATGTAGCGCTGTTATGTTCATCTTCCTCTTACACCACAGCCATTTACCCACGAGTACTATCCTTTATTTATTAATCAACAACAGGGCATGAGACCACTGACTTCCTGTTCTCATTTATAGCAGCTAAAAACACTCGCTCCCTCACCATTCCTCTCTCTCTCTCTATTCTCTTTCTCTATTCTCTCTCTCTCTATTCCTTGTCTCTATTCTCTCTCTCTATTCTCTCTCTCTATTCCTTGTCTCTATTCTCTCTCTATTCTCTCTCTCTCTATTCTCTCTCTCTCTCTATTCTCTCTCTCTCTATTCCCTCTCTCTATTCTCTCTCTCTATTCCCTCTGTCTCTCTCTCTTTCTCTCTCTATTCCCTCTGTCTCTCTCTCTCTCTATTCCCTCTCTCTCTCTCTATTCCCTCTCTCTCTCTATTCCCTCTGCCTCTCTCTCGCTCTATTCCCTCTCTCTCTCTCTATTCTCTCTGTCTCTCTCTATTCCCCCTCTCTATTCCCTCTCTCTCTCTCTTTATTCCCTCTCTCTATTCTCTCTATCTATTCTCTCTCTCTCTCTATTCTCTATTTTCTCTCTCTCTCTCTATTCTCTCTCTATTCCCTCTCTCTCTATTCCCTCTCTCTATTCTCTCTCTATTCCATCTCTCTCTATTCTCTCTCTCTATTCTCTTTCTATTCTCTCTCTCTATTCTTTCTCTCTATCTATTCCCTCTCTCTATCTATTCCCTCTCTCTCTATTCCCTCTCTCTCTCTCTCTCTCTCTATTCCCTCTCTCTCTCTCTATTCCCTCTGTTTTTATTCTTTCTCTCTCTTTATTGACACCACTGACTGTTACGAAGCACTGACACTGGAGACTCCTTCCATAAAATGTTTCCATATAAATTTTTGTAAACCTGCTTATGTGGACCGTCGATAACGTATCCGAAGGAGCACGTTAATATAAACTTGCGTTACTGTCAGAGCCGCTGTTATAGAAAACTAATCCACGCCTTCTGACCAATCAGAAGTCAGCGATGTGGTGTGGTAACACAGCCCGCTACTCATTTCAATACGCAGCATTTCAGGTGGTGTGAATTTAATTAATTACGTAAATGTAACCACCAATATAACCTTGTTTTCCAGGTACTTGGGCATCACGAGGCCGTTAACGTATCCGGTGCGTCAGAACGGATGGTGCATGGCCAGGATGGTTCTGTCAGTGTGGTTGCTCTCAGCCTCCATCACGCTGCCTCCGCTGTTCGGTTGGGCACAGAATGTCAACGATGATAACCAGTGTCTAATCAGCCAAGACTTTGGCTACACTATCTACTCCACCGCCGTGGCCTTCTACATCCCCATGAGCGTCATGCTGGTCATGTACCGCCGAATTTACCGCGCCGCCAAGCTCAGTGCCGCCAAACATGCCATCTCGGGCTTCCCTCGGCCGAGTGACGAGGGCGATGACAGGAACAGCAGAGAAGATGACAGTGACTGCATGCCGGCGGCTATGAAGATGCACCGGCTCCGAGGAGCGAAGTGGAACGAAACCAAGCGCAAAAGTGCCTCCATCTTCAAGCGGGAGCAGAAGGCAGCGGCCACGCTGGGCATGGTGCTGGGTGCATTTACATTCTGCTGGCTGCCCTTCTTTGTGCTGTCGACACTGCGTCCGTTTGTGTGTGGCGTGCGCTGCAGCTGCGTGCCTCTGTGGATCGAGAGAACGCTGCTGTGGCTCGGTTACGCCAACTCGCTCATCAACCCGTTTATCTACGCCTTCTCCAACCGGGACTTGCGCACCGCCTACCGCAGCCTTCTCGCCTGCCGCTACCGCAACATCAACCGCAGGCTCTCCGCCGCTGGCATGCACGAGGCGCTGCGACTCGGCTCGAGGTCAGAGGTCACGCTGTCTGTGTGAACAAGCTTTAAAGACCCTCCTGCTCTAATCATGACTTGGCAGGCGATTATATTTTAGTGTAAAGGGTTGAAAAAGATGTGAACGGCACTCAACAACCGCACTCTTGTGACCCTGCCTGAGGTCAAAGGTCATGGAAGATTATGTGAAACTCAGAATCACTCTGAACTATTTAATCAGACTTTATATCTGAACAACAATAAATATCAAGCATTTAATATGAAGGTTAGATGGTTAAACATATCCAGTGGTCAAAGGTCACCAAGGCTGACCTTCAAAATGGAGGACAAACAGCATTCAAAATTTCAAATCATTTCAAAAAAGGTCATTTTGAAGGTGTCAGTATAAAGTGTTAAAAACTTTTTTAAAAATCCCACGTGTTTCTTTTAATGTTGTGATAAATGTTTAGAATAAATTAATAATCAATCAGCAAAATTTGAATAAAAAAAGGAAGTAAACGTATTGAAATGCTCAAACAGCAGTTTAATTCACTGATCACAGACTCATAGTGGGTGTGGCCTAATATTCTAATGAGTCGGTTGATTAACAGCCTTCTTTCTGACACTCCATCTGCAACATTACTCAACAACAAAACTTTCACTGCATAGGTTAGCTTTCAATCTCTAGGTTAGCTTTCATTTGCTAGGTTAGTTTAGCTTTCATTGAGTAGGTTAGCTTAGCTTTTATTCGCTAGGTTAGTTTAGCTTTCATTCAGTAGGTTAGCTTAGCTTTCATTCGCTAGGTTAGTTTAGCTTTCATGCAGTAGGTTAGGTTAGCTTTCAATCGCTATGTTACTTTATCCTTCATTCAGAAGGTTAGTTTAGCTTTCATTCGCTAGGTTAGTTTAGCTTTCATTCAGTAGGTTAGCTTAGCTTTTATTCGCTAGGTTAGTTTAGCTTTCATTCAGTAGGTTAGCTTAGCTTTCATTCAGAAGGTTAGCTTAGCTTTCATTTGCTAGGTTAGTTTAGCTTTCATTCAGAAGGTTAGCTTAGCTTTCATTCGCTAGGTTAGATTAATTTTCACTCAGTAGGTTAGCTTTAACTCCATAGGTTAGCTTTCATTCGCTAGCTTAGCATTCTCTCACTAGAATAGCTTTAGCTCACTAGGATAGCTTTTGGTCAGTAGCTTTGTTCAGACTTAAAGAGATTGTTTAATTGGGAATATATAATTTTAAGGAAACCTGTGTGGGCGGGACTTCTTGCATCAGTGTTACCCAAGCTACGCCCCTCCCACTTTACACAGAAAGAAGAGAGATTTATGTTTTGTTTTATTGCAGTCTAACTGCAGACTGATTCACCTCGTTACGAACTGGAGGATTTTCTCTTTGATGCAGTGGGACTAAAAATGCTTCAAACAGAACCAGAACCAGAACCGGGTTAAAGCGCTAAACTAATATCTTGTGTTTCAAAGTGACCTCAGACTGTGGAGCACCTGCCTTCAGCACAGCTTAGTTGGATTTCACATGAATAAAGTCAAACAATTCAAACTGTAACACCGTGTAAATGTGAATGTTGTAAATCTAAAATAAACAAATCAGAACCAGAGCGATGTTCAGTATCAAGATTCAACTGATCCGTAAATCACTCGTGTCTCAAATACCAGAACCCTGTTTCATTTTTACACGTAAACGTATACGCCACACAACCAGTTTTCACACGGATTAGTGCCTTATGTACGTGTGTGTTGAACTTGTTAGCTCAGTGATAGCTACTGTATCACCACTACTGCTTCTCATCGTAATTTAGAACATATAATGCTAGACAGGCCACGCCCACAAGCGACCATCTATAAGGGACAGAAGAGTGAGTGTGTTAGTGTGAACGTAACTGTAAGGAAATAATCATCATTATTGTTCATAATTAAATGTGTGCACGCCATTTAAACGTACAGCGTCACACACATTTCATTAAAAACCGATTTATATACAGAAGCTTTCAGTGAATCGGTTTATTTGACTCAGATTCGACTCTTTCAGCTCACTAAGTCTGACAGTTTGGCTGATAAAAAAGAAATAATTGTTCTTTCTGTGGAATAATGACAAATGACGCGTGGCTCGTTCTCAATCCTGTAGTATTTCAGTAAAACAATAAAATATAGTGTTTGAGGTTTGTGTCGGTTTTCTGGAATATTTAAAATAAAAATAAAAAATGCCACTCTAACTACGGGGGTGTAGTTATTGATAAAACTCATAAAAGGACAGGAACACCAGCAGTCAGTAGAGGCGATGCGTTATTATTTTTGTGCTATTAGCTCAAGATAAAAATAGTTCTAAACATTATTGTGTATAAACTAAGATACGATAGAGTTCAGTGGTTTTATTGGATAGGAAACTTCCGGGTCTCTTTCCCTAAATTCACTGGTCACAGTGAGATAACAGGATGACACACCAGGCATACAACAGCGAAACTCCGTCCCCGAGAGCGTCTCCGTTATAACGATCCCTTCTGTCCTTTATTACAGGGAAAGAAACCCAGCCAACGTTTCTAATGGCGAAAGGCGTCACCGCGCCGTCCGGGTCACGGCACCACCTCTGACCTCGGTGTGATACACTGTAACGAAAGTTCTTCATCAACCCAGGCATAAATGCGTGTCTCATTAGGACTGCGCAGAACATAAGTCGTCTTAACGTAAAATTAGGAAGTCCATGACAACCATAAACCACAGGCGTGTTTAAAGTGTGTAGCGTCTGTAAAACCCATTAAAACCTTCTGAACGGAACACGATACTGGAGCAACTAAAGTACCGGTTATTATTCATTGTGTGCTGTACATATATCTGCATCCCCACTTTCAATAGTCTAACTCTTCGTAAAGCGACCCTGGGAGATTACTTACAAACAAACAAACAAACAAAATGTAATGATGCTCAACTATATTTCATTTTGGGAAATTTATTAAACATTACAAGGTTTAAAATCTGTCTGTCTCTTTTTCTCTTTGTCTTTACATTTATTCATTTAGCGGTCGCTTTTATCCAACGCGACTTACAAATGAGAAAATACAAGCACAGTGATATCAAGCAGAGAACAATACAGTTAGTGTTACTGTACAAGATCTTTAACTGAGTTCTAGAAGAAGCAAAGTGCACAGAGTCGAGGTGTAAGTGCAATTTATTTATTTGTTTGTTTATTTATTTATTTATTATTTTATGAGTTGGTTAGGTGTTGATGGAAGAGGCGGGTCTTTAGGTGTTTCTTGAAGGTGGTGAGAGAATCTGCAGTCCTGATTGAGGTTGGAGGCTCATTCCACCACTGAGGAACAGTTAGTGTGAAGGTTTTGGAAAGGGACCTTGTGCTGCACTGAGTAGGAACTACTAAACATCGGTCGCTAATCGATCGCGTGTGGGAACGTAAGCCTTCAGGAGAGAGTTGAGGTAGGAGGGTGCTGTTCCAGACAGGTCTTGTAGGTGAGCATCAAGGCCTTGAATTTGATGCGGGCAGCTACAGGAAGCCAGTGGAGGGAGATGAAGAGGGGTGTGACATGGGTTCTCTTGGGCTGGTTGAAGACCAGGCGTGCTGCAGCATTCTGAATCATCTGCAGGGGTCTGATGGAGCTGGCTGGGAGGCCTGAAAGTAGAGAGTTGCAGTAGTCCAGTTTTGAGATATCAAGAGCCTGGACTAGTATCTGTGTGGCCTGTTCAGTGAGGTAGGGTCGGATTTTCTTGATGTTGAACAGGATGAATCTACAGGACCGAGCAGTTGCTGAGATGTGGTCTGTAAAGATCAAGCTGTCATCAAGACTCACCCCAAGGTTCCTGGCCGTCCTGGTTGGCTTGAGTGTGGTTACGCCGAGCTGTACAGTGAGGTTGTGGTTGATTGAGGGACAGGCTGGGATGACAAGAAGCTCAGATTTTGCCAGGTTGAGCTTAAGATGGTGTCCCTCATCCAGACCGAGATGTCAGACAGACAAGCAACTCTCTCTCTATCCGTCTGTCTCTTTCAGTCTCTCTATTTCTCTGTCTCTCTATCTGTCTCTCGCTCTCTAATATTTATGGAGGAAATTCTCTCAGTCATTAACACTCAGAGTCAGTTATGATGACTCACATCCAATTAGCTGCTTGTCCATTGAGCTTCAGCAGAAACAGATGGCTAATTGTACGTGTGTGTGTGTGTGTGTTTTATCAACCTGTTAAAAAAAGAAAAGACTGGAGCGATGCTCATAATGAGGACTTTGGTGTAAAATAAATAGTGAGCTGAAGATCCGGAAATGTCGGCGTGACCCTGCAGGAAGTGAATAAAAGTGAAGTCTTTAAAAAACAAAACCATGAAGCCGAGCAGACCGACGCCTCCATCAGCACATACACATTTATTTCTCTGTCCCGAGTGTCTTTTCTCCTCTTTGGTTCACTCTTCTATAAAACACTCAGTGTGTGTAGTTCAGGTGGAGATTTGGGACTCCCACTACCTTTTAAATACCAGATTCCATCAATTTTAATAAAAGTTTGGGGAAATTTCTGCTCCCCCCCCCCATATTTACAACCATCAATGAATGCACTGCTGACACTGAGTAAGTAATAAACAGTGTGTGTGTGTGGAGTTACTCTTCCCACCCTGAAGCTGATTATTTTCCTCTAACAGCACGTCCCCGAGTGTTTTATTCCTCTCACACCACAGCGACTTATTAAAAATCAACTTTTATG
Organism: Noturus placidus; assembly: GCA_022414735.1. Classification (NCBI taxonomy): domain Eukaryota; kingdom Metazoa; phylum Chordata; class Actinopteri; order Siluriformes; family Ictaluridae; genus Noturus; species Noturus placidus. The sequence continues at coordinate 7,784 of JAFFST010051089.1, read as the reverse complement.
GTTAAGTTACACTTAATGTTGTGGAATGTTCCAGAAGTGAGTTCGTTCCTGCTGTCAGTCACGTTATAGCAGCGATAAACGCTCATTCCCTCACCAGACTCTTATACTCTTCAGACACCTGAAGACCTGACCTGAAGCTGTGGGGAAATTTAAAGTTACAGCTTTACCTCTGACACTGGAGACTCCTTCCATACACATCTCCTTACCATGGAGAACTTTCTCACTCCGACCTGTGAAATCGTATCACGTGAAGACGTGTGATCCAGTAGGAGATCGCGACGTCACTGCATGACCTTTTTAAAAGAAAAAAAGACATTCGAAAACAGAAGCGCTAATTTTAGCGGTATCGAGTTAGATTATAAAAATAACTTACATGAAGCAGCGAAAGTTGTGTTGGATGATGTCATAACCTGTTCCCGCCCATGTTCGCAGTGACCTCTGAAATAGTATAAGCATGCTAGCGTGACCGTGGCCTAACGCGTGGGTGTCGCAACAAAACGCGCTGTGAAATACGTGAAGGTGTGAACAGGCTGTGAACGTGCACAGAGGTTATTATTATTAAGTTAAATCAGGGGAAGACCCATGTCTGGTCCGACAGCGGGACACAAGGTTCCTCACACCTTCCTGTCCTTCCTTTATGTGATGCATCAAAAGAGAGATTAACAATCCAATCTCTATCATTAGATTAATCTCACGTCTGATTATCCTCTTTAACCCTTTATGTAGATCGGGATCGTTCATTCTCGCGCCGTTACTCCAGCTGATGTTTTCTTGTACTTCTTTCTTATTATTTTTACTCCTTTGCTTTATTTCATGTCTTTTTTCTTTCTTTCGACCCAGTTTTTATTTCTAATCTTACTTCTCAGGGAGGATTTGAAGGTAAACATGGCGCCGTTTCACACGTTATTTCTTTCAGTCATTAAATCTCTCTCATTGGTTCAGATTCCTCTGGTCTTTTTCTTCCCTATATCTCTCTGTTCATCCGTTTCTCCTCTTATTTAGTGGTTCTCTCTCTCTCTCTATCTGTCTGTCTCTCTCTCTGTTTTACAGGGACGTTGGCGGCTCTTATGGCACCGACACACTTATTGAGCTGTTAAAAACAATAACGGGGATAAACGTGTATGATGGAGAGATATGGAACGCCACAGGGAGGAAGAGGAGGAGAAAAACAAGACATCTTTCTTCCTCTTAAAGTTTGAAGTCATTTTCAAACAGCTGTTGGAAGTGAACTTTTGGTTTTTCGGGACCAGGAGAACGTGGGGATAATCCTCATCCTCATCGCAGACTTCATGCGGTTCTTGTGATGTTTGAGTGCTCGGGTCGATGAGAGAGGAACGTGAGCACGAGTGTCGGAGAAAGAGGAACTTCATAAAGCTCTTTTAATGATGATTGTATGATCTTCTGAAAGCCTCGGTCATGTTCATCTTAGCAGTGGAACCTGAAATCAGTTTCAGAACAGTTGGTGCAGGGACACGCCCCTAAAGACCACAGGGTTAAATCATTTAAATATTCGCGACAGGTTCATGGGTGTGTTCTATAACTAATTAGCTGTGCTAACTAGAAAGCTAAAATAACATCGCCTACATGTGACAATAAAGTCACTTTTATTACCATAAATATTACCAATATGTCTAATTAGGAAAAACAACGGTGAACCATGATTGGTCATTAGGAACAATAGTGATCAGGGATTGGTCGTTGGGAACAATAGTGATCAGGGATTGGTCGTTGGGAACAATAGTGATCAGGGATTGGTCATTAGGAACAACAGTGATCAGTGATTGGTCTTTTTGAAGATTGGTAATTAAAGATTGTTCAAAAGGTCAGTAGGTCTGTTGCTAGGCTCTTTTAAAAATAAATACATAAATAAATTACTAAATGTTGCAACAAAATTGGCAGCGCTGTTCTGGTGGCTCCGCCCCTTTCCGCTACGTAGATCAGACGGCGACTACGAAATGTGAAAACTGTCGATTGATCTGCACGTTATTTCTCTGTGGCTTTAACGCATCACCTGTGTATTAATGGTGTGTTAGATCTCGCTGTGTGAACACGACTGCACTTACAGTTCACAACCTCAGCACTGTTTACAAAGGTGTTTAATAACCGAGGGAATAAAACCAGCTCCTGCTCATGCATTCAGACCTTCAGACACTGCACCCATTCTGTTAGACTCAAAGAGTTTAGCAAATTCAAACTCTGTGTGTGTGTGCGCGCGTGTGTGTGTAGTTATTTTTTTTCTGGAAAAACAAACCCTAACGATCAGAGCAGAGGTTTAATGTGATGTTTGTGATCAGCGAAGCGTGGATTATTCGACAGAACTACGAGCATTAAACTTAAAAACTACAATAAAACCCGCCCGAGAAAGAACAACATGAAACCACTAACGAAGGGAGAATAAAACGAGGGATTCAGACTGTAACGGGAAGTCCATAGTCACACTAAAGACAAACGAAACGTGCGAGAGTTATTACTGTCTGGAAACAAAAGGTCGCAGGATTTCATTATAAATGTTTGGCAGATGAAAGGTTTAACACGGAGGAGAGAATCTGTCATTTATATTACAATGTTTATTACAATTTTATACACTGCAATGTGTTTTATTGTCTCTCTCTCGCTCTCTCACACACACACACACACACACACACACAGGTTTTATATGTTCACAGGGCTAACGGGTGTTTGCGTTGACGCTCGGCCAAATCGGCTTTTTAAAAACTGTAAAACCCCGATGACGTCTTTGTGGTGAGTGAATAAAATAAAATATAATAAATAAATAAATAAATAAATAAATAAATAAATAAATAAATGGGCAGGTTTGACAGAATTAGACCGAGACGAAGGTTTAAACATACGCAGCATGTCACGATTCCCCCTGCTGGACAGATGCGGCACAGCACCTTGGCCGGTTCTGTCATGTTTTTTCCTCGGAAGCAGTGCGCATGCGCCATGCATGCACGCTGCATCAGCTGAGTAGCGGACTTCACTGACAGTTGCACACACGTGGACTTTTGTTTACATTTGCTTGTCATGTCTCCCCCCTGATTTACGTGTGTGATTAGCTGTCACGTGCCCCAAGTGTCCGCAGCTGTTGGTAATCTTACGCAATGATTCAGCGCGTATTTATGCCACACAACTGCGAGCACTCGGGGCGGAATATTAGATGAATGGATGAATGGATGAATCTCTGGATCTCTGGATGTCTGAATGTATGTATGATTGTCATGTCCCGGTTCACGTCTAGTTCATGTTACGTCTTGGTTTTGGCTCGTCTGTGTTAGTGGTGTGTAAAGCTGGTTTATCCGCTACCAGTTTTACATCTCAGTTTAGATTTCCCGTATCCGGTTTTTGTGTATCGACCTCCTCTGCTTGTGACCTCGACCTCGTCTTTTGCTTAACCCTGTTCACGTTGTCTGCATGATCGCCTGACCCTCGCC
>JAFFST010051087.1:6616-13845 GCA_022414735.1 Noturus placidus | reverse complement strand
AAGGGTTTTGCGGCTCCCAGTGTTTTCTTTACTGTGGGAAACGGGTCCAAATGGCTCTTTGAGTGGTACAGGTTGCCGACCCCTGGCCTATACTATTAATAATTTCCAAGCAGCAGCTGTAGATGGAGCTGTATGAATGTTTTGGTGGCTTTAACTGTGTTGTGAACTTTACTCAGACTGTTGGAGTGCTTCAGTGTGAATCATTCCGTCTCTGAAGCAGTGACACACATCAGAGTTGTTTAGGTACGCCGCAGCGTTAAGGTATGCGGTGATAACAGAGTAACGAGACAGCCGTGCGTTTATTTTAACACAGCTTTCTGAGTCTGATTCCTGCGTCAGAGCACCTGGGGGAGGCTACCTGGGCAGTGTGTGATACTGAACACGCTGTGTTTCTGATGAAACAGTCACCTGCTGCGGTAACATCCCACAGAGCAACACACACACACACACACACACGCACACTGACCCAGAATGGAGATATTAAGCAGGCTCGGGATCAAGAACATTACACTTGAGACAGGAGAAGCTTTTCCACCATGTATGTTCCTGACATGTTTAAGAAGCATTTCAGAGAAACAATGATGAAAACAGCAGGAGAAACAGCAGGAGGATAAAACGAGAACTTCTTGACTGACAGAATAACGACTTTCATTCATTAAAATAATCTAAAACGCAACAACAACAAAATGGCTTTTTCAAACGTTCGCTCTGTTTTAGTTACTGTTTTAGTTAAGACTAATGAAGAGTGTATCGGCTCTGTTACTCCTGTTCACACCGCCGTGCTGTTGAATCCTGGATCCTGATTGGTCAGAAGAGGAGGTATAGCGTTTTCCAGAACATTCCAGCAGCTCTGACGGTAGCGCAACTGCAAACCACAGGTTTATACTGTATAAATTATAACGGGTGCACTTATATATCGCTTTTATCCAAAGCGCTTTACACTGTGTCTCATTCACCCATTCACACACACACTCACACACACACACTCACACACCAATGAGAGCAGAGCTGACATGCAAGGTGCTAACTTGCCATCGTGGGCAACTTGGGGTTCAGTGTCTTACCCAAGGACACTTCGGCATGTGGAGTCACGTGCGCCGGGAATCGAACCGTTAACCCTACGATTAGTGGACGACCCGCTCTACCACCTGACCCACAACCACCCATATCAACGCGCTCATTCGAATACGTTATCTTTTTATATGAACCGCTCGTTCATAAACATCCATGCGTAGTCGTTGATATGGTGAAGCTTTGTGGAAGGGGATGTTTATTTATGGAAGGAGTTTCCAGTGTCAGCGCTTTGTAACGGAAGAGTTGCAGTTTCTCGGTAACACGATGTAACAAGTTGCAGGGGTTTTTCACCGTTGTATGTATACACACACACACACACACACACACACACACACATATTAAATCACTTATAGATCATTCTTTTTATTATTTTATCTTCTTCTGTGAGTTGGAAGAGTGTGTGCGCTGACTCGAGAGCTTTTCACTCACCGGTCTCAGACTCATCTCGCCTCGTATTCAGAGAAACACATGACACGTCACAGCTGATTCACCAGCTACCATTCAGTCACACACACACACACACACACACACACACACACACTCGCGTGCGCGCGCACGCACGCCACTTTCCTGAATATGCCACTGCGGCACCACACACTCACAGCTATTCAGCACAACACGTGCAGGAGGACATAAAAAGGAGATGAGAGGAGACGCCTGTAAGGGGACAGACGTTCTGACGAGGAACGCTACACGTGCTGTAGATCCGAACGCTACATGTAACGCCGCGGTGACACGACAAGGACAGAACATTCTTCAAGCCAGAGCGCACCGATTACTGCCGCATTTAACACGCCGCTTCCTGCCTTCGGCTTGGGAGGCGGCCGTTTTGCCGAGCGACGTCTCGGAGCTCCAGTGACGAGTCCGTCCAATTCAGGAGGACAATATGAGGACAGCTGCGTGTTCTGTGGGACTACAGACAAATCAGCATCGTGTGTGTCTGTCTTTAAGAAGGAAATCTCATCATTTTACTCACAGAGAGATGAAAGTGGGGGAAAAAACAAACAAAGAAAACAAAGACAGAACCGAGAGATATTCAATCCAGTAACTGAAGTGGAATAAATCCACCAAACACGAGGAATATGCAGTTGCAACATAAGGCTTGTCAGTGGCTTTACTGCAGTTATTTAAACATCGCAAACCGCCGCTTTAAACATCTGCTTTAAACATCGCATACCGCTGCTTTAAACATAGCAAACCGCCGCTTTAAACATCGCAAACCGCCGCTTTAAACATCGCATACCGCTGCTTTAAACATCGCATACCGCTGCTTTAAACATAGCAAACCGCCGCTTTAAACATCTGCTTTAAACATCGCAACCCGCTGGTTTAAACATCGCAAACCGCCGCTTTAAACATCGCATACCACTGCTTTAAACATAGCAAACCGCTGCTTTAAACATCGCAAACCGCCGCTTTAAACATCTGGTTTAAACATCGCAAACCGCCGCTTTAAACATCTGGTTTAAACATCGCAAACCGCTGCTTTAAACATCGCATACCGCTGCTTTAAACATAGCAAACCGCCGCTTTAAACATCGCATACCGCTGGTTTAAACATCGCAAACCACCGCTTTAAACATCGCAAACCGCCGCTTTAAACATCGCATACCGCTGGTTTAAACATCGCAAACCGCCGCTTTAAACATCGCATACCGCTGGTTTAAACATCGCAAACCGCCGCTTTAAACATCGCATACCGCTGGTTTAAACATCGCAAACCGCCGCTTTAAACATCGCATACCGCTGGTTTAAACATCGCAAACCGCCGCTTTAAACATCGCATACCGCTGGTTTAAACATCGCAAACCGCCGCTTTAAACATCGCATACCGCTGGTTTAAACATCGCAAACCGCCGCTTTAAACATCGCATACCGCTGGTTTAAACATCGCAAACCGCTGGTTTAAACATCGCAAACCGCTGGTTTAAACATCGCAAACCGCTGGTTTAAACATCGCAAACCGCTGGTTTAAACATCGCATACCGCTGCTTTAAACATCGCAAACCGTCGCTATAAACATAGCAAACCGCTGGTTCAAACATCGCATACCGCTGGTTTAAACATCGCAAACCGCTGCTTTAAACATCTGGTTTAAACATCGCAAACCGCTGCTTTAAACATCGCAAACCGCTGCTTTAAACATTGCAAACCGCTGCTTTAAACATCTGGTTTAAACATCGCAAACCGCTGCTTTAAACATCGCAAACCGCCGCTTTAAACATCTGCTTTAAACATCGCAAACCGCTGGTTTAAACATCGCAAACCGCTGCTTTAAACATCGCAAACCGCTGCTTTAAACATCGCAAACCGCTGCTTTAAACATCGCATACCGCCGCTTTGATGCAAATGCAAATCTCTCGCTATACAGCATGTACCGGTTCTGATATTCACGTACTAACACCGCTGTCTAACACAACACCAGAGTTAATCCAGACCGAGCCACTTAGCGTCCTTCACAATTCCCCAGGCAATAATCCGCAGTGGGAATGGCAGCACTACTCGGTCCTGCCCAACCCAAGACAAACCAGAATCAATCAATAAGACCCCGGGCTCCACAGTGATGCCCTTTAACCTTTTAGCATGATTAGGTGCTAGGTCCTAAATTACAAAGAGTTCAGAAGGTCAGAAAGGTGATGGGGATAGTGTCGGTGGATGTTTACTCACCAGGTCATGATTGGTCGAGTTGGAGTCGTCTTCAGGAAACGGGATGTAGATGGCTAAGGCCACGCAGTTGGCAAAAATAGCAATTAGTATAAAGATATCAAATGGCCTGCGAGCGCTAGCGTTAAGGAATGTAATATCTGTTTAACGCCAGAAGCCAAACAATAACAATAACAATGTTCTCTCTCGAAACACAAAACGGCGTATTATTAAGAGAAACCTTTAACAGAGCCCCATCTAATAACCGCGATTCATTTAATGGATGCTTGGGTTGGATTTAATATCCACTGTCTGTTTCAGAGACTTTTATCATTGCAGCATCAATATCTGGAGTCTGTAAACCACTTAACCAACAGAGACTTGACAGTCGCGCTTTAGCAGACAAATCTATTTCAGCGCATCCACATTGGATATACGTTTAAAAAGAAGCTTATGTTCTACTTATCGACTGTGAAGCTCAATAACGTAGGGTCTAGAACCAGGCGAATTCCATCAGGTCAAAGACGTCAGAACGTTCCTGTGATTGCATCCTACTCAGTAGAAACCGTACAGCGTGCTAGTGATTAGCGGTTAGCAAGATCGCTACATGAATCTGAGCGCAAATCTGATGGTGGACACAAGGAGAACCTCCTAAAACTCTACACCAGGGGTGTCCGGGTCTATCCGCAAAGGGTGTGGGTGCGTGCTTGGAATGAAAACCTGCACGCACGTCGGCGCTTTGTGGAGAACATTGGACACTCCTGATTTAATATTTGCGTCCTTGAAAATAAAAAGTTCCAGTTGAACCAAAAAGGGTTGTTGGGTTTTTTTTTTTTTTTTTTCAGCCTCATGCCATAGGAGAACCCTTTTAAGTTTCTTAAGTTCTTTTTACTGGTGCTTAAAAAGAACCCAGAAACGGTTCTTCACAGCAGTGCCTAAAGGAACCATGTCATCATAAGTTCTCTCTTTAAAAATAAATAAATAAATAAATAAATATGAGTTAGTGCTGTAAGGTTTCTAAAGTAAGTGATGCCTGCCAGGAGAACCTTTTTCCAGTCCTACAAAGAACCTTACAGCCTAGCGTTCACTTTAACCTGCGAAGTGACAATACCTCGAATAACCCATACACTGCTCTGAAGAACCCATCTGAAGAACCCATACACTGCTCTGAAGAACCCATACACTGCTCTGAAGAACCTATACACTGCTCTGAAGAACCCATACACTGCTCTGAAGAACCCATCTGAAGAACCCATACACTGCTCTGAAGAACCCATACACTGCTCTGAAGAACCTATAAACTGCTCTGAAGAACCTATAAACTGCTCTGAAGAACCCATCTGAAGAACCCATACACTGCTCTGAAGAACCCATACACTGCTCTGAAGAACCCATACACTGCTCTGAAGAACCTATAATAAATCTTAACAGAAGAACCTTACAGCTCCACTGAAGAAGCTTATACAGTGAAAGATGGTTCATGACGAGAAGAACCTTGATCGTTACGAGTGTAGCGACACGTGCAGTAATGTTGTACCCTTTGAACGCATGTGTAGTGCATGCAATGCATTATGGGTAACACAAGTATCCCGGTCCAGTCAAATGAAATGTCTGTGTAAGAACACCAACTCGACCTGAGCCCTAGCGAATTTAATTCCGGACTTCCCGGCAGAGCGCGTTCCCGTTCCCAGCGCGTGTCTGAACACGATTTCTCTTATCGAGACGCGCAGGGCGCCGTAGAGTTCACTCGCTCTCACGCTGAGTCACAGCTTGCCGTCGCTTCTTTCACTGCAGTTCCTTTAGCCTTCCGACAGCAGAGAGAGCTGCGCAGCTCAAAACTAGGCCAAACACACACACACACACACACACCAATCACACCTATCCCTGTACGAGATTAATGTGCTCCTTGCTCACACAGATGCGGCGTGCTCTCAGGCTCGACCTTCTCAGCGATCTGGGATCAGTTCTTACCGTTCCCATGCTAATGAATAGGAAAATGATCTGATCGCTAATCACAACTCGCTGCGATTAATCCAGCTAACAGACCTGATTCGGGCCAGACTCGCCTCTCCTTAACATTCCATTTGAAACGGAATTCAAAATATTCTTCATTCGTTAGCGATGTCACAGCGGCCCGTTTATTTTCTCCGATCTCATTCATTTAAGAATTACATCCTGTAACATCCGGCTTAGTGCTTATAAATACGAAGCGCACCACTGTACAGCAGAACACGTGCCTTGCCTTAAATCCAGGCGATGCCATCACGTCGGGTCTGACACGTGTTTGTCTCAGCAGCTCATTATCGAGTCTGGCGGGTGTTCCTTTCAGGAAGAGGACACTAAAGGAGGTGCAGGATCCTGTTTCCAGGATGATCAGACACTCTTTGTGGTCCTCTTGTGAAAGCAAAGTAGAGCAGCGGTCTTCAACGTTTTCCAGGCCAAGGACCCCCAAACTGATGGCGAGATGGAGCGGGGACCCCCTAATTATATATATTGTATGAAATTGTGTTATATCAAACTGATACCAAAACTTTCGCGACCCCCATGCAGTACCTCCGTGGACCCTCTAGGGGTCGCCGACCCCCTGTTGAAGACCCTGAAGTAGAGTGTATGTTCATGTTCTTGGATGATCCTCACTACATCTCGTGATAGCTGTGCGACTCCAGCAGGGATCACGTGCTACTTTAAGACTAGCGTTAGCTGTCCAGTAGAAGAACACTGAAAGTCCTGCAGTGTTCCTAGTGGAAATGATCGCAGTGCGTTATAAAGCAGAACGACGTTACGTTTCTCGCCAGCGTGACGAGTTGTGACCTTCCCCATCTTATTAACCTCGAGAGACAGAAGAAAAAAGGAGCTAATTGCTGTGGTATAAAGGGAATAAAGCGGTATAAGGGGAATAAAGCGGTATAAGGGGAATAAAGCACTTCACACTGCTGATTATTTTCCTGTAACAACACAAACTACAGCTAGCTATAAAGTCAATCACATGCTACGTTTATTTTTATTTTCCTTTCGTTTGTCCTGGTGGGGGTGGAGCTTATGAAATAAGGTACTAAAAAGACTAAAGTGTACAGTCTGTCTGTCTGGGCATGTGTAAAGGATATTTCCACTCCACGATGCTGATGCAGGCCTGGCGAAACGGGTTGTTCAGGTTCAGGCAAAACAGCGCTCTCTGTGGCCGCGTGTTGGCCGAGCTGCTCTTGCTCTTGGCGTACTGCAGCCTCTTCTTCTGCGCTAGTGTGCCCACTGGTGCCACCGTTGTCGTGGGAGGGGCCTCTGTGGCGTCGGTGGGCGGGACGGGTGGTGGGACCGGGCCGTTGACACTCATGGTGCAGGCTTGGGCCGGAGCGGCGCATCTACCGGCACGAGCCTCCCAGGGGAGAGGGGAGAGGGGCGAGGGACAGGGCGGGGACTGGGGTGAAGGGGCGGGGCTTTCTCACCAACACGCTGGCACGTCACCAGGAACAGGGACACTGCTGCTGCTGGCATAATTTGCCTCTGGAGGAAAAGAG
>JAFFST010051086.1:191385-201604 GCA_022414735.1 Noturus placidus | reverse complement strand
TATATATATATATATATATATATATATAATTTATTTTTTGCCAAATGCCAAATGCACAGGATTATGTTTTAGTTTATGAGTTTCATATTTAATATTTACCTCTTGACTTAAAAAACATTTGGTTAGCATAGTGTCTCTGAGTTTCTAATGCCTAGAAATTGTCATAGACATGCCAGGTATTACAGAATGATGTTGAACTACAGACCCTGTGTTTTAACTTCACTAACTATACAGTAACTAACTAAGATAATGTAATTGAGAAAATATTTTGGAATGTTATGTTATATTTGGAGAATTTTGGCTACTGGTAAATAAATCACTGAGTATGTGACAAAGCAATCTGATATCCAGATACTGAAAAAATATGGACTAGTTGACTTATCTGGTGTTATAGATAAGCAAACAATAGATCATTTCACATATTTGGATGGATTTGACTAAATAAATATCTGAGATCATGTAAATCAATACTGACATCCCTCTTGCATCTGCAACAAACAATAGTTTTTCTATATACATAGCTTAAAAGGTTACTAGCAGTAACAAATCACTCAACTAACTAGTGCTGTGCAAAATTTGGGTGTTATGGTAGTACTATATTTACTACTGTTAAAAAATTTCTGAAAATCTGATAATGCAAATCAATATTTAGATGTTGAAATCCCACGTGTCTACCTCTGACAAAAGTGACTTTAATGAAAGGTCAGTGAAGTGAGGATCCATTTGCAGCTTTACTAAATGAAACAATATAAACAGACATAAAGTCACAGATCTATCACAGGCAAACCTTGGAAACAAGTGTGCTGAGGTATGGGTGGCGGGTGTAGTAACCTAGACTTGTTAACATGATTTATTGATGTTACAGGTGGAACAGTTCTGCACATATGAGATGGTGCCTCAGTGCATGGTGGGCCACCAAAACCAATTACATAATAATCGAAGAGTGGCGGTGATTCCGGGGTGGGCAGAATTGAGGGAAGCTGGACCAATTCTGTGACCTTCTTGTGAAGCATGAGTGGGACATACAGTATCTCACAAAAGTGAGTACACCCCTCACATGTTTGTAAATATTTGATTATATCTTTTAATGTGACAACACTGAATAAATGACATTTTGCTACAATGTAAAATAGTGAGTGTACATCTTGTATAACAGTGTAAATTTGCTGTCCCCTCAAAATAACACAACACACAGTCATAAATGTATAATGTCTAAACCGCTGGCAACAAAAGAGAGTACACCACTAAGTGAAAGTGTCCAAATTGAGCCCAAAGTGTCAATATTTTGTGTGGCCACTATTATTTTCCAGCACTGCCTTAACCCTCTTGGGCATGTCCAAATTGGGCCCAATTAGCCATTTTCACTCCGCTGTGTCATGTGACTTGTTAGGGTTACAAGGTCTCAGATGTGAATGGGGAGCAGGTGTGTTAAATTAGGTGTTATCGCTCTCACACTCCCTCATACTGGTCACTGGAAGTTCAACATGCCACCTCATGCCACTCTCTGAGGATCTGAAAAAAAGAATTGTTGCTCTACATAAAGATAACCTAGGCTGTAAGAAGATTGCCAAGACCCTGACACTGAGCTGCAGCATGGTGGCCAAGATCATACAGCGGTTTAACAGGACAGGTTCCACTCAGAACAGGCCTCGCTAGGTGAGGAGTACAAAGACAAGTGTGTCTTGCCTAAAGTCAAGCATGGTGGTGGGAGTGTCATGGTCAGGGGCTGCATGAGTGGTGCCGGCACTGGGGAGCTACAGTTCATTGAGGGAACAATGAATGCCGACATGTACGGTGACATACTGAAGCAGAGCATGATCAGTATGCAGTATTCCAGCATGATAACGACCCCAAACACACCTCCAAGACGACCACTGCCCTGCTAAAGAAGCTGAGGGTGAATGTGATGGACAGGCCAAGCATGTATCCAGACCTAAACCCTATTGAGCATCTGTGGGGCATCCTCAAATGGAAGGTGGAGGAGCACAAGGTCTCTTACATCCACCAGCTCCATGATGTCGTCATGGAGGAGTGGAAGAGGCTCTGGTGAACTCCATCCCCAAGATGGTTAAGGCAATGTTAGAAAATAATGGTGGCCACACAATATATTGACAATCTTGGACATTTTCACTTACAGGTATACTCAGTTTTGTTGTCAACAGTTTAGATATTAATGGCTGTGTGTTGAGTTATTTTGAGGGGACAGCAAATTGACACTGTTACACAAGCTGTACACTCACTACTTTACATTGGAGCAAAGTGTCATTTCTTCAGTGTTGTCACATTAAAATATACAATCAAATATTTACTAAAGTGTGAGGGGTGTACTCACTTTTGTGAGATACTGTAAATGCTGTTTGGAGGGTTAGGGTGGCTCATGAGACTGAGCATGGGTTATTTCTGTCATGATGTCTCATTATATATTAGCAACGATTATTGTGGGAGATATGATGGGTTCCTCGGCCTGAGCTTGTTGGGACTGTTCATGTGCTGGCAGGAGAGACCATTGGCATTGGTGTTCTTTGAACCAGGGTGTTAGGTGAGAGTGAAGTGAAAGTGGGTGCAGAACAGAGCACACCTAGCCTGCCTGGGGCTGAGTCCTTTTGCGGAGCAGAGATACTCTAGGTTTTGGTGGTCCGTGAGCACTAAGAATGGGTGTTTAGCTCCCTCCAGCAAGTGGTGCCACTCCTCAAATATGGCTTTCATGGCTAGTAATTCTCTATTTCTGATGTCATAGTTCTGTTTGGTGGCACAGGGCTTGTGGAAGAAGTAGATGCAGGGGTAGATCTTGAGAGGAGTGACATGATGCTGGGAGAGTATGTCTCTGTTGCCCGTATTGGAAGTGTCCACTTCAACAACAAATGATTTGTCTGGGTCAGGATGGTGGAGGATGGGTGCAGTGGTAAAGCAAGCTTTGAGGTCCTTAAAGGCTTGGACGGCTGTCAGAAACCAGACGAGCTGAGAGCCACCTTTCTTCAGCATGGATGTCAGAGGTGCAGTGATGGTACTGAAACCTCTTATAGCAATGTCTGTAGAAGTTGGCAAATCCTAGGAAACATTGCGGCTCCTTTAATGTAGTGGGTAGAGGCCACTGTAACGGCCACCCATACGTTACTATCCTCCATTGGTATGCCTTCATGGCTGATCATATAGCCTAAAAATTATATTACTGTTTGGTGAAACTCACATTTCTCAGCCTTGGCGTAGAGCTGGTGAGATCTGAGTCAATTCAGGATAACTTGCATGTCGGACATGATCTTCAAGTGTGCTGGAGTAGATGAGTATTCCGTCAATGTATACAATCACAAACTGATTTAGCATATTACAGAAGGTATAGTTAATGAAAGCCTGGAATACTGAGGGACTACTGGCCATCTTCCCCTCATCTCCTTCACAAATCTGAATGAGGTTTTAGGCACTGCGTTGGTCAAGCTTTGTGTAGATCCTAGCTCTGTGCAGTTGTTCCAGGGCAGCTGGCAACATACGAAGGAGGTACTGAAACTTGAGTGTGACCTCATTTAGTCCTCCATCTTTCTTGTCCACTAAGAAGAACCTAGCTGATGCTGGTGAGGTGGAGGGTCTGATGAAACCCTTGGAAATGTCATCCTCAATGTAAGACTTCATGGTTTCGGACTCTAGTTGAGATAGGGGAAATATTCTGCACCGAGGAGGTGTGGTACCTGGGAGTAGCTCTATGGCACAATCACCGGAGTGATGTGGAGAAAGTTGTAAGGCTTTCAATTTACTGCAAGTGTTACTTATGTCTAAGTACTCTGGAGGCAAGTTGGGAATTCCAGGCATCTCCAGTTGTACCACAGCAGCTTGGAGGATCTTCGGAGATACAGGTTGAAGGCAGTTCCTTCCAGGAAACCAGGGGGTTGTGTCTCTGCAGACAGGGTAAGCCCAGGATGAGTGAATGATGAGGTGACTGGATAACTTATAAGCTGTTGATCTCAGTGTGTCATGCTCCGACTTTCAGCTGAACCCCTATGAGCGTCTGTCTAGTGCTGCCAGTGCCATAAGAGATTTACAGGATTTTAGAGGTATGTCGTGGGTCATGGCTAATCCCTCCTCAATAAAATTACCCGTGGCCCCAGAGTCAAGCATGGCTGTGTTATTTATCGGTTTCCCAGAGAATTTTAATATAACAGGCAAGTTCAGACACAAGGCAGAGCAGAGTAATGAACTACATGCACTCACCAAGTGGGTTCATTGTTGAATGCAAACCAGGCAAGAGGATCTTAGATGTCCTGCATGACCACAATACAGGCAGAGGTGTTGTCTGATGTGACAATTTATTTTAGCAGAAATATGACTGTATCCAAACTGCATGGGTTCTTGTTCACTCATGTGGCTGGATGCAACTGTGCTGGATACTTTCACATTGAGGGGTTTTGAGACTCGAAGGAGGTTCTCAATGTGAATGGCTAGTTCAATGATCTGGTTGAGGGTTTTCCCTTCATCACGGCAGGCCAGTTCTGAGCTCCAGGTGCAACCCCTAAGCAACGTTATTAAACTTAGGCTATCTCCTCTCTCTTATATAATCATGGCCTGTTTAAACTAGATGACAGAATTTCAATGTCATGTTAGCTTATTATCTTCAATCACAAGATTGTTTATTCTCACAAATGAGAGTATACAATATATGGCCAAAATTTTGTAGATACCTGGCCGTGGTTCTTCCCCAAACTGTCGCCACAAAGTTGGGAAAACACAATTGCATAAGGTGTCTCTGTATGTAGACCTTTCACTGGAACTAAGGGGTTCAAACATGTTCCAGCATGACAAAACCCCTGTGCACAAATCAAGGTCCATGAAGACATATTTTGACAAGATTGGAGCAAAAGAACTTGAGTGGCCTGCACATAGCTTTGACCTCAACCCCAGTGATCACTTTTGGGATTAACTGGAAGGCAGACCTGCCCGGCCTCATTAATGCTTTTGTTGCTGAATGGACATATCCGCATAGCCATGCTCCAAAATCTAGTGGAAAGCCTAGTGGAGGTTATAATAACAGCAAAGCATGGACTACATCTTGAATCGGTATGAGTGTTATGGTAAGGTGTTCACAAACTTTTCACCATATAGTGTACTAGGGGAAGAAGATTTCTACAAATGGGGAAGTACCCAAAGTCCATTCCCTCTCCAAACAGTATTACATTTAAATTAAAGCTTCAATTTTCCTCTTGATCACATCCATCTGTTCCTTTAGCCATCTCAGACTCCTTCTGTTTCAGTAGTGCTGCTGCCTCTCTAAAACCATCTACATATTGAAGAATACAGGGATTTAACTTTATGCAAAATGTCAGGGATATGACATTAGACAAGCTATGCTGATATGATTGTGAAACTACTTTAAAGTTAAGCAAAGAATATTAATAGCTGTTAATAGTTGTTTCTTTCTCTTATTCACATTTTGAGTTG
Source organism: Noturus placidus (assembly GCA_022414735.1). NCBI lineage: Eukaryota > Metazoa > Chordata > Actinopteri > Siluriformes > Ictaluridae > Noturus > Noturus placidus. Next base: position 196,180 of record JAFFST010051086.1, on the reverse strand, counting down.
AGTTTCTAAGCAATTTTACTGTTATATAGCCTATAGCTATGTAGACAAATTTCTATGTAGCTGGATATCTTCTTATTTCACTCTGTATATGAAGAAATTTAAATGTGTCCTAATGTTTATCTTAAAAAAGAGATCAGGCCAGAAGGTTAAAGGTCAGAAGGGTAAATTGGGTGTTATATTGCCTGTGTCTCATTCTCTTCCATCCATCAGCTTCAGGGAGAGAGAGAGAGAGAGAGAGAGAGAGAGAGAGAGTAAGAGAGAGTTGTATTGTGTGGACATCAGCTAATCTTTGTCTCGCAGGATTTATTTGATTTGAGCCACTGCATTAATCCTATCTCTGGCCTCCCCTTTGACTGTATTCTCCACAAGAGCACTGAAATATCTCTCCTGTTCTCATTCTTTCTCTCTCTCTGCCCTTGGCCCTTTCCTTCTCCTTCTCCGTGCTGTCTGTTATAATGAACAGCCTGTCTGTATTGGGCCCATAAGAGCCTGCTCAATATTATTGATCAATATGATTGATTGAGCATACAGTCCAGCTTTCATCACGCTCTGTGTTCTGTGACATACAAAATACAATTCATCATTAAAAGCATCAGTTTGCTCATCTGTAGTGCTAATCAGATTTCAGAAATGACATCAAGCATAGTGACATGCCGATACTATTTGGATGTGTTTCAGTCTATTAAAACAACAGTGCAATGTAAAGGAATTTGACTAGGTTTGTTGATTGATTTATATACAGCAATTAGATTGCTAATATAACAATATTCAGCAAATATATACATTAATATACAGCAAATAGATTGTTGTATATAACAATATTCTTTCCTTTACATTACACTGTTGTTTTGATAGACTGAAACACATTCAAATAGTATCGGCATGTCAGTATCCTTGATGTCATTTCTGAAATCTGATTAGCACTACAGATGAGCAAACCTATGCATTTAATGATGAATTGTATATTGTATGTCACAGAACACAGAGCATGATAAAAGCAGGACTGTCTCATGCATTTTCTGTAGTTTGGTTCTGAACATTTCCTTAGATAGCAAGCTGTTTGCTAATAACCTACTCAAGACTATGGAGCTAGCTTCAACAGTTATTACTCAGGTGTACAAAGTCATCAACACTCATTAGTCCATGTCACACCTGCTATACTTTAAAGAACTACAATATATGCTAAGTAAGTCAAGATATATACTGTACACTTTTTTTTCTTCAGAAAATGCTTAATTCTTGATAATGAAATGTTCTAAGCTGGTTTGGACAAACCTAATCCACAATATAAACTCACCATCCACTTTATTAGGAACACCTGTACCCCTGCATATTTGCTACAGCAGCAGAAGTTCACAGTGGGTTCCAGTTCTGTCAGCCAAGAACTGAAATCTGAGGCTATCATGGGCAGAGACTCACCCAAACTGGAGAGTTCAAGACTGGAAATAGGCCAGATGTTTTTTTTCCCCCTAATCTTCAACTGTCCAGTTTGGGTGCGTACCCATGATAGCCTCAGATTCCTGTTTTTGGCTGACAGAACTGGAACCCAATGTGGTCTTCTGCTGTTGTAGCCCATCCTCCTCAAGGTTTGATGTGACATGCTGAGATGTTTTTCTGCTCACCACGGTTATAAAGAATGCTTATTTGAGTTGCTATAGACTTCTTGTCTTGTTCAAACTAGTCTGGTCATTCTCATCTGATCTCTCTCAACAAGGTGTTTTAGCCTGCAGACCCACCACATGATTTTTTTTGTTTGTTTGTTTGTTTGTTTTTGCGCCATTTTGTGTAAACTCTAGAGACTGTTGTCTGTAAAAATCCCAGGAGATCAGTAGTTTCTTAAATACTCAAACCAGTCCATGTAGTGGCAACAAACATGCCATTGTGAAAGTCATAGAGCCATTTTTTTTTCTTCATTCTGATGTTTGATATGAACATAAAGTGAAGCTCTTGACCTGTATCAGCATAATTTTATGCATTGTGCTGCTGCCACATGACTGACTGATTGGTGTACAGGTGTTCCTAATAAAATGGACATTGACTGTATTCCATATTCCATATAATAATTGAACATTCACAGAACAATTTAGTTCCTGTCATAACTTCCACAGTAACAGCTATAAACCTCACCAGCCTCTATGTTTTCTACTCTCACAAAGTTAATAATACAAAATAATAATGTGGCTTGTAGCTTGTAACCAAGAAACAAGAACTATTGGGATTCGACATTCTGTTATAGAAAATTAATCAATACATTCTGACCAATCAGAATCAAGCATTCGACAGCGCTGTGGTATAAAATCCATTAACCAATCGTGCAGCTTTTAACATTTGACAGACAGATCACCCAACCACAGCAGAGCACTGTGGGTCAGAAGCTGTCTGGATGGGCTTTGAGGTTTATGTGCTAGTATGCAGTGGTTCTGCCTGTCTGATCTGATGTCCAACTCATGACTATTTTGGCAAACCGGGCTTGTTGTGTTTTTGTTTCCGTACTTGTTTTCTCCTGTCGCCTTTCCTTTTGCATGGTGTCCTCTTTGATTCTAGCCTGCGCTGAATTTAATGTCACATCCAACAATCTTCAAATCCTGCCACACCTGATTCCTCTAGACTGCCCTGAGCACATGGTGGAGGAGAGGAAGCAGATAACAAAGCAGGAGGTCTGAATAGGAAAAATCCTTTTCCCACATTGCCTATGATTCCAATGGAGGAAGTTACAGATCCATGACAGGATCCGGATAATCAGATGGTATGGGGATAAAAAAAAATGAGATAAGAAGGCAGGGTGAGCTCTAAAATAACACACTGATTGAAATGTAGGAAATTGAGCTAAAGAAAATCATGCAGTCACTGGAAGATTGAAGAGGATAAGGCTTGGTGCACTTGCTACTTCACTGTAAAGGAAAATCTTGCTTAATCTATTTAGAAATCAATCAGATTTAACCCCAAGTTGCCTGAGGATGAGAAATGATACATTTCCTTTGAAGACTTGAGTGTTGTTGAGAAATTCATGTTATTATAGCCTGAATGATAGTTCACACATAAAGTAGTCTGTTTATTTACAGGCATGTGAAAAACTAAGTACACCGCATGGATTTTTAAAAATTTATTACATATTTACAATTTGACGATTTGCCCAGGACTGTCTATTACAGCAAATTTAGCCCAAGAGCAGACCATCAGATGAAAAAAGAAGTCTGCAAGAATCCAAGAATTTAATCACAGAATCTGCTTGTAAGTCTTGCAACTATTGGTGTCGAAGTACATGCTTCTACTATCAGAGAGAGATTGTACAAATATGACCTGCATGGGATGCATTCCAGGCTTTGTAAAACTACAGTTTGTCAGTGAGCATACAGGCACAGACCAGGCCTTTTGGAATAATGTGCTCTGGACAGACGAATCAAAGATAGAGTTGTTTGGCCACAGTAACAGCAGACATGTTTGGCACACACCCAATACAGCTTTACAGGAATAGCACCTCATACTAACTGTGAAGCACAGTGGTGGAAATGTTATGGTTTGGGGTTGTTCGCTGCCTCACGGACTGGAAAGCTTGCATTCATATATATTCAACTATGAATTATGCATCATATCAAATAGTGCTTGGAAATAATGTGAAGTCATCTGTCTGAAAGTTGAAATTGAATCAAATGTGGAACTTTCAACAGGATAATAATCCTAAGCACTCTAGCAAATCCAACAAGCAATGGCTCTAAAAGAAGAAATGGGGAATTAGGGAATGGTCTGGTGGACAATTACGCAAAAAACGCCCACTAGAATTTATTTCTGCTAAAGGGGCAATACTAGCTTCTGAGATTAGTAAGAGTGTACCTACTTTTTATAAAGAATATCACATATATTGATATTGAAAAAGCTCATTTTCCTTGTGGTTTGCTTTAAGTATATCAACTTAATTAAAAGACTGGCGCCCTGTCCAGGGTGTACCCCGCCTTGTGCCCGATACTTCCTGGGATAGGCTCCAGGCTCCCTGTGACCCTGAAAAGGAGTAAGCGGTAGAAGATGGATGGATGGAACTTAATTAAAAGGCGCTGTTTCAAAGATGATCAAATGTTTTCTTGTGCAAATATATCAAACAAGTCAACAATTTCCATGGGGTGCACTTATTTGATCACATGACTGTATACTGTATATTTGTGTAAGCGTTTATGTGTGCAGGGGTTCTTGTTTCAAACAGTCTCTATATGACCAATTTTGCGACATACAGCATGATGATTATTGTTATTATTCATATTAATATTTTTTTGTTGTAGATGAATAATTGGTTTGCAATATGTTTAATATTTCATACATTGTAATTTCTTTGGTAATGCTGGAAAGGGAAGCTGCTATGCCTTTGTGTGTGTGTGTGTGTGTGTGTGTTACTGTTTAACATAGAATATGGTTTACCTCTGTAAGAGAAGAATTATTATGATTATGCTATTATCTAATGAACCAGCAGCACAAATTTATGGGCAATGCTGTTGGTAGACACACTTGGTAGAGCACACATGCTCCAGATTAAAGCTTACTGTGTTTGCACATGAAGTGTGTTTTGGGAAATGGAGTTTGCTAACTGAGTTGATCTGACAGAATTGATGCATTCCTTAATTGGAATTGAAACATATGATGCTGACTTAAGTGTGATTTGACATACAGTATATAGAATTCCATCCATCCATCCATCCTCTACCGCTTACTCCTTTATCAGGGTCGTGGGGAACCTGGAGCCTATCCCAGGAAGCATGGGGCACAAGGCGGGGTACACCCTGGACAGGGTGCCAGTCCATCACAGGGC
>JAFFST010051086.1:156335-162960 GCA_022414735.1 Noturus placidus | reverse complement strand
GTGTGTGTGTGTGTGTGTGTGTGTGTGTGTGTGTGTGTGTGTGTGTGTGTGTGTTGCGCATCTGTGCCCAACCTCAACCTGTCAACCACTGGCCCACTTTTTTCCATTCATGCTTTTTATTAAGAAAGATGGCAGAAATGAAAGTGCAGCAGAGAAAATGTCACGGCCTAAAATCCCCCTGGCAGTCCAAGAAAGCTCTTTTTTTACATCCACAGTTTACCATCTTTCACATACATGCAAAAAAAACCCCTGAAAACTACAAGATACAAGTTTGTCATCGCAATCGTGACAACTCTATCTAGGAAATACCATCAGTGTGTGTTGTGTGTTTCTGAGTTATAGCAGTGAGTTACTGAAACTGATCTAAACCCTCCTCCAGCTGCTGTTCTAAATGCATGCTGCTAATATAGCACGGCCCATTAACATGTAAACGGATGACTAATTTATAAAGCCTTTTAATTGGTGGGCTGGCCTGGCCTTTTACTAAAGTCCATTTAGGCAAGCTTGTGAGCACTAATCGTATTCATCAGCACAGATTACTATGAGAGCCGCACATCTTAAACATTGTGAACCTGCACGACATCAAATTACTCTCGCTCTCACCTTCTCTTTCATGCTTCGCCCTCTCTCTATATGACAGAATGACTCAAACTCACTGTCTCTCTCTATCTTGCTCATATTAGAGTTATTGCTCTTTATGTTCCGCCTCTTTGATCTTTAAGGTAATAGATTCAAGAAGCCAAATGATGTCCATTTATCAGCATTATGTCCATGAATATTAAACTGATAAATGGACACACAAGCCCCCTAGTGGTGCCCCCAATTCACTAAAACCAATAAATGCATTTATATTGTAAAATTAACTCTTTTCCACAAGACAGCTATGATCCACTATGACTTCCAAACCTAGAATTATTCTGTCTTCGCCTGTTTTGGTTTTTCATTGTATAATGTTACACGTGAACTTAGGAGGAATACTCTGGAACAGAGTTTGTTTTAATGGTGGTCAACAGAGTCAAGGTTGCCATATATTTATTCTTACTGCATGCTTATTTTGAGCAAATATATACATAATATTAACTGTAAACTTTGTCAGATTATGTTACACCCTGAATAGTTCACAACAGTGGATAGACTTTGGGATTTGGCCCAAGATGTGAACAAGGATCACAGTTAAGGAATGTAAAATCAAGCTACATATCACTGACAAGAAAATCAGCTGGGGGGAAAAAATCAAACCAGAACCATTATATTCTTTTATGTTTTCCGCCGCGGGAGAGTCTTTAGGACTTTGTGCTTTCTGGTTTCTCAACAACACAACAGGCTTTTTCTGTCTTATTAACTACAAGAAAGAGAAAAAAAAGAGGCTGGAGAGGGAACAAGTGTTTAAGGTTGTTACTGTATAATGGTTGTTATCCAGTAGTAACAGGAACTAACTTGCCTTGATGTGAGCACCATTAAATGTAACCATTCATCCATCCATTTTCTATATAATTTATCATCTACCACAGGGTAGCAGTGGAGCCTGGAGCCTATCCCAGGGATCTCAGGGCACAAAGTGGGGGACACCCCAGATGGGACACACCACAATTGCACACACATTCACACACTATGACAATTTAGAAATGCCAATCAGCTTACAAAGATGTCTATCGAGTGGGGAGGAAACTGGAGTAACCAACCAGAGGAAACTCCTGAAGCATGGAGAGAACATGCAAGCTCCGTGCACACAGGGCAGAGGAGGGATTCAAAATGTTGTTCATTAGTAAATTAAAAACTGCAATTATTGGCAAATTGCTACGGAATGAGCGTAATTAAACACCTCAGAATGTTATTGGAAATCAATCCGATTCACATTATGGATTATTTTCCTATTACAGCATGGCCTATTGTGTTTTATTCCTTATATGTTGCTTCTTGGACCCACCAGGAAAGGTACAGGTGGAAAAAAGAAAGGGTAATATTTTGCAATACTGTTCAATAACTCATAGGTAATTATACAGGGAATAAGCAGGAACAAATTTTCAAGTGCGTGCAACACTACAGTGATTGCAAAAGCTAGTCTTTTATAACCAACTTGCTTACTGAGTAATTACCTAGTATTCATCACCTTTATGATACTATCCATATCTGTATGTGTATTTAGAGTGGATGTAGCATAAACCTGATTTTTGATATGAGCCCCAACACATAGTTCCCCTGAAACACTGTGTAGCACCCAGATGTGGAAATGCCAGTACATCCCAAGCACTGTCTGTGAATTCTGGCTCTGACAGTTCCTCAACCTCAGCTACATCACTCAAGATAATATTAATAACTGATCTTAACTACTACTTTTGTTTGCATCTGCCTGTTGTATTCTTTAATAAATTTAGTTGGTTCCACAACATATGTCCAAAATTATGTGGACATCTCACCATCGCACCCATATGTCCCCAAACTATTGCCACAAAGTTGGGAGCACACAATTTTCTAGACTGCCTTCGTATGCTGTAGCATTAAAAATTTCCTTCACTGGAACTAACAGGCTCAAACCTCTTCCAGCATGACAATGCCCCTGTGCACAATGCAAACTCCACAGAGGTTATTGTGGAACAACTTGAGTGGCCTGCACAGAGCCCTGACCTCAACCCCACTGAACACCTTTTCGGATGAATGGGAATGCTGACTGCGCTCCAGGCCTGCTTGCCCAACATAAGTGCCTGACCTCACTAATGATCTTGTGGCATGCTCCAAAATCTAGTGGAAAGATTTGTGATTTTATTTGTATATCTACTGAATTTGTGACTGTATTTGAATTTGTTTAGATGCTTTATCTGATAATTATGTATTACATCACTAATTAATTGATAGTTCATAGCAGTCACTTAGGCTTTAATATAGTACTAACAACTGTTCCTGCTTAGTACCTGCAAAGTTGTATATGAGTTATTGTACAGTGTTGTTCCACAGATTGCCAAAGAAAGAAACTTTTTAGCAGACAGTGTCTACACCACTACTGAGAACTAGTGTTTCAAATTGTCTGGTATAAAACCGTCTGGTTGGATTACAACCAGAGATATTATTAGGATGTCCTAGCTCTGTATCTTCTATGGGGCCTGGATAAGAAAGTGGTCTAAATATAACATTACTTTTCAGGCTGAAAGAAAATATGGGATTATGGTTAATTTGCCACAATGTAGCGCACCATCTGGTGGAAGAGCCTTTTAAGTGAAACAAAGGATTTCAATCCAGTCCTTAGGGTCATGTTTTTCTTGAGTCCCAGTTTTTCAAGAGTAAACAGACTTCTCGAGCTTTAACTTGTTCAAATGTGTTTCGAATTTGATGAAAAGTTGTGGATGAAAAAGGTTGATTGGCTGGAGATCCCTGGTGACTGAATTGAGAATGCCTGTAGAATGCACTATAAACAACACACGCTCAAGATTCATACGAATTCACACAAGGTCATTTCTATAAACACGTATTAGAAGTTAATATTATGTATAGAAGCAAAAACTAACAGTGATGGCTTTTCTCATGATTTCCCTTGAGTCCATTGATTTACAATTTCATTTGTTACAATTTTAACAGGGATGTCGATAATATAACACACATTATAGGTATAGTCAGTGATTTTACTGGAGTTTAACTGAAGCCTGCTGTAAAACCTACAACCCCATCCTCCTAAATCACAGCCCCAAAGCACATACCTAGTCTAGGATGTCTGAAAAATAGTGGAAGAGTGGAAGCTTCTGGATTAATAAGCAACATGATTGACAGGCAAGTAGAGATGCCCTCATGATTGGTTAGATGCTTGTGGTCCTCATTGTCTTTTCTCCTGCTTACAAAGGCTTGGACACTACAGAAACCACAGTGAGCCCTACGGGGGGATATTTTATTAATTTGCTGGAATATTATTTTAGACATGCGGGTCATTAAAAGTAACCGCTAAAATTAAGTGTGAACTTCCATACTCACACTCTTGCTAGGCATTCTGAACCATTCTTGCATCAACAAACCAGTAAGTTACATGGCATGTCGGTATTTTGTGTTTTTATAGCAAAATACATAACTGGTCAAGTAGAATAAGACAATCAAAAGTTCAAGTCTAATAGAAAAAACAACAACAATAATAATAAAAAAAAATGTTCACCTGCTATTTGTACCCTATATATAGTGAACATCACTATATCTGTCACAAACCCACATACATCAAGCTTTCACTACAACACTCTGTAGGTCAAATACCATTTTGCACCAGTGTAATTGAACCAGGAACAGATCTCTGCTGTGCTATTTGAATAAGCTCAATATGTAATGAATGTAATGAATAAATCACAACTTGGCATGCCGTAATACATGATTGGAAAACAATCAACAAAGGGACTCTGTGATGCAGCCCAATGCACAGCGAGTCCAAAATTCCCCTTAAACAACAGCAATTTGACAACAATTACAGTTTACTTTATTAACAAAAGATGTGAAACTTTGTAAATGCTTATATGCTCAGAAAAAAAGAAGTGTCCCATTCTCAGGAGACTGTATTTTAGAGATCATTTTGTAAAATTCAAATAAGTTTTACAGATCTTTATTGTAAAGGGTTTAAACATTGTTTTTCATGCTTGTTCAGTACCATAAACAATTATTGCACATGCACCTGTGGAACAGTCCTTAAGACATGAACAGTTTACTGGTGGTAAGCAATTATAAGGTCACAGTTACAATACCTTAGGACACTAAAGAAACCTTTCTACTGACTCTGAAAAACACCAGAAGAAAGATGCCTAGGCTGCTTTCTCATAAGTTAGTTCCTGTTAACACGTGTGTAAACAGTCACCGCAGTCATTACCTCACCAGCCTCTCTTTCTCCTCTCACAAGAAGTTAATAATACAACAAAATGTAGCCTGGCATGTTACTTTCCTGAGGTGGAAAACTTACTGACTGTTCCAATGTGCTAACAGCTGGATCTCCTTCCAGACATGTTAAATAATCATCTCCTTAGAAAAAGCTTCACTGTATCAATAATAATTCATTTTTTTCTCTGTGAATGAGCTGTTACTATAGAAATTATATCGTATAAGAGCAAGCTCATTAATATAAACATGTGATCTGAATTACAGCCTATTGTCAGAGCTGTTGTAATAGAAAATTACAAAACCTTCAACACCTTCTGATCACTCAGAATCGAGAATTTAACAGTACCATGGTATAAATAGATTTATTTCATTTTTACCCATATTGAAAATAGCCCTCTTTATTTGTAATTACACTGGATAGACATTGAAGGCTCATGAAATAAGGCAACTTGTTCCTGCTCCTGTTCTTGGTGTTAGTTAAAGACAATTGAGCGTTCATATCACATGGTAAAATGGTACATATTTACATTTTAGCCACTCTTTCATTTGTACATTTTTTTTTTGTTTGCATTTTCATCGCAATCACGTTATGATGGATTACAAAACGGAGTAAAACGAGACACTGTAAAATATTAAGTATTGTAATGATCATGGACATTTTAAAATATTTTTTTAAACCGGCAACCTATAATATTCGTGCCTTGGCACCTACTTCAATTCTCAGAATCCTTCTCAATGAGATATGTGATATGTGGAATACCAATCAGATATGTGGAAACCCAACTAATGTGATTGAACTCTGACAGTGAAACAGGTTTTGGCATACATGGGCAAGAATAAGACATGGATCACAAAGTCTATGCAATGCACCTTGAATGACTGGGTCTTAAAACCCTGTTAAACTGAATGGTTGAATCCTATAGGACTTGTGTGTCCAATGCCTGAAGAAAACTGAAGGTGAAAAGTCAGAAGAATAAGTAGTGTGTTTGTTTGTAGGCATATGTGAGAGTGTGATTTTTGCTGAGACTGATTTTGCATGTGCAGCAGGCGGTGAGCAGTTATTGTTTTTGTTTGTGCTTTCCAATAAGCAGATTTTTTTTTCCTTGTCTGAGGCAACGTCAGCCTTCAGGATCCATCTGGATGCGAGCAGTCACAGGACTGCTTTCAGAGAAATGGTGTTTCTAGACATCCTGAGGCCAGAACATGTCATAACACCAAGGCTACAACAGATGGACAGAACAATGCTCTTACTGACATCACTTCCTCCCCAGCTGTTCTCTCAAATATTACAGTGAAAATAATGAAAAAGGGAGGATGAAGAAAATAAAGCCGTGTGTTCTCTATGATTCTGCATCCCTCCCTATTTTTCACCATGCTGAGTGTAACAATTTAATACTAATGATGGATTAGGCAACAGGAAAATGATTTGCATTTGGGTATCATTAGTTTTTGATTTCAAATTAAAACATGAATATATAGTAAAAAAAAGACCCGGTTTAAGCATAATTTTGTCACACGTTACCCCTGGCATGTTAGTTTCACTTTTCACCATTATATCCCTCTTTTCCATTTCTCGTAGTTTACTTGCCAACAGCAAATCGGCAGAAGCTTCTTCGGTCGAGCTGTAATCTGCAGCCAGCTGGAAGTGCAGGATCCAGGTTAACAGCGTTCTGTAATCCGGTAATCTCTTACACTGTACTGAGTCAAAGCATACGTCCCCATGAAATGTAGGGATGAGATTATAAGTCTTTTAGCAGGAAAGAGATAAACATGAATATCACTGTGCATG
>JAFFST010051086.1:139124-151087 GCA_022414735.1 Noturus placidus | reverse complement strand
TATATATACACACACACACATATATATATATACACATATCCATCCATCCATCCTCTACCACTTACTCCTTTTCAGGGTCGCGGGGAACCTATTCCAGGAAGCATTAGGCACAGTCCATAGCAGGGCACAATCACATACACAATCACACACCAATTCATACACTATGGACACTTTGGACAAACCAATCAGCCTACCATGCATGTCTTTGGACTGGGGGAGGAAACCGGAGTACCCGGAGGAAACCCCTGATGCATGGGGAGAACATGCAAACTCCACACACACATGGCCCCAGCGGGACTTGAAACCCCGACCCTGGAGGTGTGGGGCGGACGTGATAGCCACTAAGCCAGCGTGCGCCCCATATATCTATCTATCTATCTATCTATCTATCTATCTATCTATCTATCTATCTATCTATCTATCTATCTATCTATCTATCTACCTGTCTGTCTGTCTGTCTGTCTGTCTGTCTATCTATCTATCTATCTATCTATCTATCTATATATATATATGTATGTATAAAATTGTGAATTTTAGTTAATCCAAATATGACAGAAAGTTTACCACTACCACAGTTTGCTATCAGATAATACTATATCGGAAGTTCAGTAGCCACTGAGGTTTCAGCAGAACTACGTAGGCGGTAGGCTGTATGAAGTAGTTCATACACAGTGTGTTGTGAAATGTTACCATCTCCTATTTTATTCATGTCTTTGTTTAGACAAAAAAAAAAAAACATGCTTTTAAAAACAAACCATCTCCTTAGCAGTGTGTGACAGAGTTTTCACACCTAGTTCGCTAAAGTCTGTACCAGAGATTACACTTTTTTGTGACATTTTATCTTTTTTTGTTTATTCCGCTTGATTTCACATTGCACTTTCTTTCATGAACACTTCTTATTCGTTCTCATACAGGGTTGTTTTTCCTCTTGGTCATATGAGTGCTTTTTTATTATTGAAAAAGATTGAATGATATCCTTCTTAATTACCAGTTAATTCAAATAATCATTGATATCAGTTCAACGCTTTCTAGGCATATTTCTACACCCACTTATGGAGCTATTTTTATTGTTTATTAAGATGGAATATTTCTCCAAATGTATTTAATCCATGTAAAATATAACAAGTGCATATACATGGAGGTACATGTGCTCAAAATATAACATTTTGTTCTACAGGGAGAGGTGGTCTTATTTCTCCATGTTAAAACAGAGTCTTGTAAATCATTCTCTGTGCACATACTGTTGCAAATGGAACAAACCATGCAGGGGGTAGTGACGGATTCCACAGTCTGTGTAAAACCAAATGTTATTAGAGACACAAGCGCATATTCGCTTTCACATAAGTTTTGGTGCCTTCGTAAAATAAAAATAAAAAAGCATTGTGTTCTCATTAGTAATGAACTGAATCAGGGTCCATAGCCATAAACTACTGTAGGTGCCCATTTCATTTGATTGACAGCTGAAAGAACGATAACACTATTTGCATTTTGCAACAATAAAATCTCCTGTTATTAATACCTTAAACGCATATTTAAACTATATTTATATGTGTGCAATTGATCGAAAATATATTTTCCATGTCAACATGATTTGTTTTCATGTGTAAAATTAGCAATAGTTTTGTGTTTGTTTTATTTTTTAATGACATCATGCATTGGGATTTTGTTTCTGGTTCAATCCCGAGTTCAGGTTACTGGCAGTGTGGAATATCATATGTTTTACCCATGTTTGTGTGGGTCTCCTCATGCCTCTTAAAAACATGCAAGTAGGTGGACAAACTATGCCATGAGGTGAACCCTTGCCTTCTCTCAACCCTCTACTGTATATTCAATTCATACTTTTCATTAAAAAAATGGTTTTACTTAAATGAGTTCAAATAATAAAAATATATTTGTAAAAAAAACTTTGAAGTTTTTTTTTAGAGGCAGTAGTTGGTAAATTGTTGCGGTGTGGCAACAATGTGCAATGGTGGAAAGTATCATATTGTCAAAAATAACACAAAATGAACAATATTCCAATTCAAATTACTGCATTTTGCAGACTATAAGATGCAGAATGTTTTTTTGTTTTTTTGCCACCTAGTAAAAGTTATCCCTTTTAGAAAGGAATTAAAGTTGTTAAGAGTATGTGGATTCGATTTACTCACTCAAAATACATACAAACATTAGCTCCAAACATATTTTAGGTGAAGTGTCTTTTTAATATTTCTCTTGAAACTTTTGAATATTTTGAAAATAAGGAAATTTTCCAATTGGAAAATGTCTGAAATTATAACAGTTCTTCTTACCTCGGATGTTAAAAATATAAACATACTACTGGAGAAGCCTAGTGTCTTTTTTGCTATGTTTCAGTTCATGAATGCACATACCGCTTGTCTGCATCTGCATGTTGTTGCCATATGGCAACAATTACATTTTAATATTTAACAGAATACTCAAAATATATAAACCTGTTTAAATGACAAAAAGTTATTAATTAACATCTCAGATTGTGTGCAAAATTTTCCCTAAGGAGTTTTGCCTAAATATTGAACAATCAAATTTTGAGAGCCCTCCATTGATGACCTTCACCATGCCATGTGATTCCAGGAAACGAAGTGCAAACAGCACTTCCTGTTCATGTGACATGGAATTTTGTTATGTCAAAGTTAAAGCCCCCCTGTTCCAGTTACATAGGAAAATAGTAGTTTGGTATTATTGGCTATCAAAAAATTTGAGATAAATTAATTGTTGCCATATGGTAACATCACGCAGTAAAGTGTTAACTTAGGACACACTCTTTACTAAAAGGTCTTCACAAAACTTTTGTGAATAGCTTGTAAGGAGAAACCCTTAGAACTTTTAGTGCCACATAGGAGAACACTCAATGGCAAGATACATTTTGTGAAAACAGCCTGTGTGCATGAAAATATGTATACTTCAGTGAGCTGGAGGTAGAGAGAACAGGTTAAAAGGGGAAGCAGGAGGATGCCTAAGGACGCAAGGACAGTGGTGTGAGAAATGGTTATGGTCTGACACCTATCATGATCTACTGGGCTTTAGAACAATGTGACCTAAGACACTTTTGTCTTACTATTGATTGTGTGCCATTGACTATATACTGAGTCTAGTATTTGGATGGGTGTATTTGGGACACGTTAAAGGAAGGCCTCATACATTACAGGACATAAGGGCACAGGACATCATCTATTCAAGACACACACACACAAACTCACAGGGCAGGGGGCTCAGGACACAACACTTGAAGTCAGCCATTACTCTTCCGTGTTCAAAACTCTTGACAGACTCATTTCTCTGCCCTCCATCCTCACCTCACCCCAATGCTTTATATTTGCAGTTTCATCTGGATGAGCCTTTTTTTAGTCCATCTCTCTTCCTCTGCTAGTTTTTCTCTGTTTGTCTTATTCTCTCCTCTCTCCCTTATCCCCTCTTTCACCACTTTGTTTCTTGAGTTTATCGGTTACATGTGAATGATTCACTCATAAACAATGACCCACACTAATTATGATGAAGTTGACCCTGATAAAGGAGTAAGCGGTAGAGGATGGATGGATGGATATTATACTGTGTAGATACATGCACATCTTGTTTAGCTGATTAGTCGTTCCCTTATCTCTGATCCACTCTGATTGGCTACCTCTCAAAGCTCCTCCAATCATAATCAGTCATCTGAGAAAGGAGCCCCACACACACATAACATACACAAATGAAAATGATTTTGTGATTAAATAATTAAATAAACATCCCTTCTTCCCAACGTTCTTCCTTCTCTCTTGTAAACACACACACACACACACACAAACACACACACAATACTGTATATACAACAATATTTAGAAAAATCCAATTCCATACAGCCCACAATTGTGCCCCAGTTAAAATGTCACATTTAGCATATAATAAGATAGGCATTAACACATAGTGAACAAGTAATTATTGAGGCACTAGCCATGTAATTGCAAAATTGACAAGGTAATGGATGATAAAGACCCCAGAACATTATCACCAAATAAGCTAATCGTTCTACAAAGGTTGGCAAAATAATTTCAAATCCTTCACTTGCTCATTGACTTCCATTTAAGAACTTACCCAAAACCAAATAATACTCTACCATGCACTGCCTTATCGAGTCCATATAGTCTGATTACTGCAGACAAATTTAAATTACTGACAGAAATGGCATGCCAAAAATACAGCATGCCTGACCATGGCATTAGCGTTCTACTAGCAAAGCAGCTAATTATCTTGCTGGGTCCAGTATTACTACACTACATGAACAGTCAGAAAAAAAAAGTTATGAATGCACATGCTTACAATCAGAGTTTAGACACTTTTTACACTTCATTCATGTCAAATTCTAGCATCCAGGCTTACTTGCTAAAAAAAATCTAAAATGAATGTAAATGATAGCACTGAATGAAGCCAGTACCCAAACTGAACTTTAACTCACCTATATGGTTGCGGTGTGAGGAAGCCAGAGCCAGACGCCCCCAGAGAGACAGCAGGGCCAGGGTGAGCAGCAGCAGCCACGCACACACACTCTGTACATCCCGCTCCCGCATTCTGAAACACATGCACACATACACACACACACACAGTAAGTTTTCTTCACATTGAGACTAACTTCTTCCACAAACAAAAACATTAAAACTGCCCAACAGGTTATAGCTGACATCCCAACTCAATTGGACTCCACTCTGCATTTATGGGAATATAATTTCGACAAATGTCTGTCTGTCTGTTTGTGTCTGTGAATGTATATATGTTTTTTTGGATATAAACCATTGTATTTAAATAGAAATGGGAGCAGTAGTGGCTTAGTGGCTAAGGCTCTGGGTTTCTGATCAGAAGGTTGGGGATTCAAGCCCAGCACTGCCAAGCTGCCACTGTTGGGCCCTTGAGCAAGGCCCTTAACTCTCTCTGCTCCAGGGGCGCTGCATCATGGCTGACCCTGTGCCCTGACCCCTGCTCCCCAACCTCCGCTGTAATGTATATGTGACCAATAAAGACATTATTATTATTATTATTATTATTATTATTATTATTATTATTATTATTATTATTATTAACTGTGGAGTTCTTTTTTTAATCTATATGTGCAAGTATGTTTTTTCCCCGTTGTACCTACCCACAGAATTTTCTGTCAAATTGAGTTGGTTCTACTGCAGCCTTGACCAGGAAGTTACTAAGGATGAACGAATAAATGCTGTAAATGCATTGTCCATGTTCACGTTAATAAATGTCTCATGAGCTTTATATCTGATTATTCATTTGTGCACCTCACTTAATAATAATAATAATAATAATAATAATAATATTATTATTATTATTATTATTATTATTATTATTATTATTATTATTATTATTATTATTATTATTATTATTATTATTATTATTATTATTATTATTTCCATTTATGAAGCACCAAACAGCAGGGCATGGTGGCTTATTGGTTATCATGTTTGCCTCACACCTTCGGGTTGGGGGTTCAAATCACACCTCTGCCCTGTGTGAGTGGAGTTTGCATGTTTTTTCCGTGCTTCGGGGGTTTCCTCACGGTACGGTGTTGATTGTCCTTCAACACAGGCAAGCTCCTTTTGTTCTCTCAGATCACTTTCTTTATCACAATCTTTATCACACCGGTCACACCAACCACATCAGGCACCTCATATATTCTAAGGGTACGTTTACATGACAACGATGTACTAAAAACGGAGAAGTTTTCCCTTTGCATTTTCGAAAAGTTTCGCGTACAGACGACAGCATTGTCAAAACGATCCCCATTCACACGGATCCGCGAAAACGACTAAAAACCACTGAATTATCCATGTCAGGCCAGTAGTTGGCAATGTGACTTTGTAAAGAAACACTACGCGCCTGCACACATAAGCATTCATGTCAACGTGTCTACCATATTGATCTGGGCAAGACTTCCCTATAAACAAATACAAGTAAATGATGGAGCTGTGGTTTATCTGGATAAAAAGCACAATACCATGCTTGCAATAAAATTTCTCAAACAATTTCATTGGTTTATGATCTACGTGGAGAAAAAAAAAGTTCTGTCTCCAGTTACTTAGCATCTCAATAGTTAGACTTGAAAAATGATTCATGGTCATAAGGAATTGTGAAAACTCACGCTTGTCAAGCATGGATTTGGTTTATTTTTCTTGGTTAATAAATGCTGAGAAATACTTAATATAATATAATTTAATGTACATGAAATGTGCATAAAGTTTTTTTCATTGTGGAAATGGATTTGTCTTTAACCCCATCTTTTAAGTTTTGCTTGTGCTCTAGGTCAGAATTATTTTATCAAGGCGTGTTCATTTGTAAATACTGAAAAATAGTGCATCGTTAAGTACTAATAATTGACCATCATTGTACCAAAATGGAACAAAAACAGTAAATACAAATCAAATAGCGAGGCAATAGCAGTCAGTCTGCTTTCTATATTGTACTAGCAATAAAAGGACACAGATATACTCCAAAACTGACAATTACAAAGATAATTACAGCATAATATTTTGAATAACTTACGGCGAAGATGTGGGTTAATAATTTGGCATATGTAACAAATGCGTCTCCTCTGGTCGTAATAGTGATGCAGTAAATCTACACTTTGCTGAAGAAGTGTCAACAAACTCAAAATCTTGAGCAGCACCAACACAGTCTTGTAGTCCATTGTAGTTCTGAATGTCTCGTGTGTTGTTTTGAAGTACTTGTGCGCATGCCTATAGACTAAACGCATAATACGAATGCTTATGATGTCACCATTTTCACAGATTCTCGTTTTTGTATATTTACAAGGAGACAAAAGTTTTCAAAAGTTTGCGTTATCAGGCCTCAAAACGCCACTGTCGTGTAAACAAACAGCATAAACGCATAAAAAGTGTTCAATTTTTAGGTGAAAATGTTGTCGTGTAAATGGCCTTAAAAGACCAAGGACGGTAAGAATAATACAATAACAATAATTGAAGTTACCTATTTTTGTCACGGATTCAGGATTGAGGCGGAAGCAAACGCAGACTTTCTTTACACGTTTATTTACACGAACAACAAAACAAAGACACTAAGACTAATACACAAAAACCCTGGCAGGAAACAAGATCCCGAGACAAGAAACAAATAATGTGACATGGAGACATGAGTCTCGACAGCGAAAGACAAGGAAACAGTGCAGACAATGACTATATATACACACAGCTCTGAGCGGAGTCCTCAGCTGAACAGGGAAACAGAGCGGCATACTCTGCGGTGCAAGAAGGCAGAGCGGCGTCCTCGGCTGAGCAGAGAGGCTGAGCGACCGCGTCCTCGGTTGAGCAGACAGACTGAGCGACCGCGTCCTCGGCTGAGCAGAGAGACTGAGCAGTGACCTCAGCTGAACAGAGAGACTGAGCGGCGACCTCAGCTGAACAGGGAAACAGAGCGCCGACCTCAGCTGAACAGGGAAACAGGCGGCGTAAACTGCGGTGCAGGGAGGCTGAGCAACGTCTTCCGCCGAGCAGGGAGGCTGAGCGACGACCTCAGCCGAGCAGGGAGGTTGAGTGGCACCCTCCGCTCAGCAGGGAGGCTGAGCGGCATCCTCAGCTGAGCAGGGAGGCTGAACAGCGTCCTCAGCTGAACAGGGAAACAGAGCAGCGTACTCTGCGGTGCAGGAAGGCAGAGTGATGTCCTCAACCGACCAGGCCCGTAGAGCACCGTCCTCAGTCCTCGGGGACTTGAGACTCGCCTTGGAGCGCGGGGACTTGAGACTCGGCTTGGAGCGCGGGGACTTGAGACTCGCCTTGGAGCGCAGAGACTGACCTGCTGGCCTGTGGCTGGAGCTTGGGTGCTGGAAACTCCTTCTGGTCCTCAATCTGAAGCCCGGCAGGTGAGTCCACTTCGTGAGGCTCAGGTTCGAGCTCTAGGGTGGCCAGGTTCACGCCTGGTTGGAGTGGAACATGGTCTTCAAGCTTGGACATAAAAAAGCTTGACTTTCAGGCTTAGGCATGGACGAACCTGGGCCCTCAGGCTTGAGCTTGGACAAAACGTGGTTTTCGGGCTTGAGCATGGACGAAACTTGGTTTTCGGGCTGGAACATGGGTGAAACTTGGCTTTCAGGCGTGAGCACGGGTGAAACTTGGCTTTCAGGTGTGGGCACGGACGTAACTTGGCTCTAGAGCTTGGACGTGGACGTAACTTGGCTCTCGGGCTTGGACGTGGAAGGAACTTGGTTCTCGGGCTTGGACGTGAAAGGAACTTGTCTCTCGGGCTTGGACGTGGACGGAACTTGGCTCTCGGGCTTGGACCTGTACGTAACTTGGCTCTCGGGCTTGGACGTGGACAGAACTTGGCTCTCGGGCTTGGACATTGACAGAACTTGGCTCTCGGGCTTGGATGGAGCTTGAACAGCAGGCTTGGGCATGGGCGGAGCATGATCCACAGATTTTGGCTTGGATGGAGCTTGAACAGCAGACTTGGGTACAGGTGGAGCTTGGACAACAAGCTTGGACTTTGGCTGAACTTGATCAGCAGGCTTGGACGGATGCCGAGTTGTTTTGTCTGTTTTAACAGACGCTAGATGGTAATGCAAATGGAAAGGCAGGTCGGTCTTAGACTCCACATTGGCGCTCCTTAAGAGCTGATCCTAGTCGTATCTCTGCCCTGGTTCTCCAAACTCCCTTAGAAACAGGTCCATGATTTGTTTACTATTTTCTAGTCCCTGCGTAACGTGATCCACCAGCCTTGAGGGATTCTACAACAGGGGGACGGGGTGCCTGGTACGGGAGATAACACTGCGCAAGGCAGGGCCTGCGGCGACTGTTCATGTTGTGCCAACAGGTGCTCGAGTTCATCCCTCTCCTGGGTGAGATGCTCCTGGAATGCCGTAAGCAGCGGCGGGGCGCATCGCCCGAATTGCTTCAACCAGTTGAGCTGTGCCGTCTGATGCTGTATCCGCGCAAATGCTGCGTTGATCCGCTAAGCCTCTCCTTGGTGCTCTGAGCCTCCCTGCTACTTCCTTAGTAAGGGTGCGTTCTCGTCCCATATCCGTGCGAGGCGGGAAGTATTCACCGGACGACCCTCCCTCTTATTAAACAAAAATAGAATGTAAACTAAAATGCGGGTTAACACAGGAATTCGGTCACTGGTCTAGTAAACAAGGAAGCTGTGGTCTTGGGAAAAAAAAAATTTACAAAGCCTATCTGGCATGGTGGAGACTTTTGTCCCATCTGCTCCTTCCAGATATCGGTCTTTCGTTCTGTTACGGATTCAGGATTCAGGCGAAAGCAAACGCAGACTTTATGTTTATTTACACAAACAACAAAACAAAGACACTAAGACTAATACACAAAAACACTGTAGCAGGAAACAAGATCCCTAGACAAGAAACACACAACGTGACGTGGAGACATGAGTCTTGACAGCAAAAGACAAGGAAACAGTGCAGACAATGACTATATATATACACACCAGTGCTCATTACCAAAAACGTGGAACAGGTGCGGGAAAACAAGTGACCTCTAGTGCTGCAGTGGCTGATGGGATATGGAGTCTGAAGTCTCTACATACATGACAGACATTGGCAGACACATGAAGAAAACATAAACAAAGTTCGATTCCCACCGTGGCCCTGTATATGCGGAATTTGCATGTTCTCCCCGTACTGTGGAGGTTTCCTCCCCCAGTCCAAAGACATGGATGGAAAACATATTGGCACTTTTCCAAAGTGTCCGTAGTGTATGAATTGGGTTATGAATCACTGTGACCGGGGGCCATCTTCAGTCGTCTTGACTCGGTCTTACCACTGGATCATGGTGGTCACCGGGAACTGAGAGTGAGGCCGATGCTGCGTAAGTCTTTCTCACTATAATCCAATTCACGCGCAAATCGAGTCCCAGTTTGTGTTCTCCATAATGGAGACGGAAATGGAAATTTTGGTCTTCATCAAAATCGATGAAACTTCTGTGTGTGTATGTGATTATGTGTTAGTTTAGATCCTATGTATTAGAATAGTTTCATAAAGTCTCGTCTGATTTTAATAGCAAGTGTCTCTTGTCTATATTTAGGATTCATTGCCTTAAGTTGTCCGATCTTGTCACTGTGCTCATTATTCGTGTTTAACATCAGGTTATTATAGCTGCTGGCCATGGGATTAATATCCTAGCCTGACTTAATAAAATAGATTAAGTTCAACTAATCAGTGGACGAATAGTTGATCAGATGTTGAAATAATAAGTTTCCCCCGTTTTGAGCTCTATCTAACAAAAGGAATAGCTTATTTTTCCCTAAAAGACCATTTGGCATTTACAAATTGCCTGTAGTGAGTGAATGTGTGTGCGATTGTGCCCTGTGGTATTAGTATAAATATGACACATAGCTGTTTGCTTTGACTTGAATGGAGTCAAAAGTTTGACATGTAACAGAAAGGGTAATGTTTTAAATGTCAGTTTGGAGGACAACACACAGCTCCGGTTCAGATAAAAATCAATACTGCAATTCAATGAGAGATTATTTTACTTTTCAGCATGAGAATGGTGCAAGTGTACTTTTGTTTCCTAATAAAAAATTAATCTGGAATTTAATTCTATAGGAATGTGAACAGAGACAAGCCATCACGTTCAGTGAATGTCAACTAAAGAGAAGGCGACTAGAATGAGAACACACGTGACTTTTTAGGTAAGCTGATCATATAGGAAGACAGGTCGTTTGTCAGACCTAAACAACTGGCTGCTTTAGGAAGAGGTTGGGATATTTTATTCCATTTGGCAAAGAGAGCACCTACAACGAGCACACTCGATAACAGGCTCGTGTCTCCTGGCTGGCTGAAGGCCCAGTGCTGTGACAGTCAGGCTCTTTTTAAAATAACGCCACAGAGGAGAACAGATTCACAGACACTCAGATTTCAAAAAGATATACAAAGATATGCAATAATCCTGTAGAGCAAGAATGACAGATGTAGAAAGATACAAAGCAATAGGAAGACAGTGAAAGGGAAACAGATGGATACAGGAAAGAAAGGGAGCGCGAGAAGGCATATTAGAAAGACACAAAAAATGAAACAGGAGACAGAAAAGAAAACAAGAAAGCAAGATGGAAATTCTCAGAGAGATAGAGAAGGCAGAAGAACAAGAGACATGTGAGTTTTCACAATTTGAATCTGTTGTGAGAATGTATAAAATTATTTAGATTTATTGTCCTAATTATCTCAGTATATAAGTAAGAGATTTAACACAAAGCACGTTCCCTGATGAAACCTGTGTCTGCAAATAGGACTTTAATAACAGAGACGTCTGAAAATTAAACAAACAAGGCAGCAGAAATTAAAGAAATTTGGATCAGAATGAATTCAATCTGATCATTTGCATATATGTCCTACCAATAGTTCAGAAAATTACTTTTAATTCTGCTGTGTGACTGCCCCAAAAACTGAGACACAGAGAGAATGTCTACTGTTAAAACTCACCAGTTCACTGTGCTAGGAGAGGATATGCCAAGACTAAACTTTTCTGATTTTAAGAAAAAAAAATCTATATATACAGAGAGTCAAGAAGAAGGGGGAAAGAAAGAGACAGGGAGAGCTATCATATACACACCTCAACACATGCCCCTATCCATCACCTCTATAATCAACCTATCCTTCACACTGTCTGGAGTTGTTAAACTACAGGACATCATCACCTTCCACACACTCAGTGATCAATACACTCTATGATCAATAGCTGGTCCAAAAGCTAAAATGCCACTCAGGACTGTGAAATAAAGCATGGTGCCTAACTGTAATAAGTGAATCATCATGCCCAGTCCACATGTGATATGGTAGGACTAAATTATATCACAATGCAATATTCACAGAGATTCACAGGTAACTATAAGTACCGGGCGGCTGTGGCTCAGTCGGTAGAGCGGGTTGTCCACTAATCGTAGGGTTGGTGGTTTGAATCCCGGCCCGGTTGATCCCATGCCGAAGTGTCCTTGGGCAA
>JAFFST010051086.1:124991-135188 GCA_022414735.1 Noturus placidus | reverse complement strand
TGGTTTGATGTTCCGAAACACTTAAGTGTGACAAACATGCAAAGGAACAGGAAATGAGGAAGGGGGCAAACACTTTTTCACACCACTGTAACATTTATGGAAGGAGTCTTAAGTATTCCTTCAATAAGTATTCCTTACTGGACTGAAGACTTAGTGCATTCCATTTCCTCAGTAAGATGGCAAGTTGTGATTGTTAATGGCATTACTCCCTTCAGAGAAAGAGAGAGAGAGAGAGAGAGAGAGAGAGAAAGAGAGAGAGAGAGACTTTTTTTTTACTTTTAAGACATCTTTAATGCGTCAGTGTAGTATATTTACATATTTACATTTTTTTTAAAAAAGAACCCCATCAGACCCCCCCACAAGCAGGAATCCCAGGAACCCCAATTGAGTTTCACTGTAAATCCCTTATAGTCCCTAGATATGCATGAAAGACCACAGTCCTGTTTATATTAAAGCTTTTAAGGTTTTCATTTTTTGTTGCATGTTGTGAAGATTTGCAATTTTTTCTTTGTCCAGGAAATGGTTTGTCAGTGAGATGTTACGTTTTCCTTTGGTCAGTTTTAAAACTTAATCTGTTAATCTGTGGTGTTTAGTAGTTTAGGCTGTTCTAAAATGTCGAAGATGTTTGGCTGATCTGGTTTTCTTCTGCCTCCTCCATGTCTGTGAGCGGTTCCCTTCCTCTTCCTTTCCAGTTCTGTACTCTGGGCCCGCATTCTCCTGTTGTGGCTATTTGGACGATTCCATCACCTTTTCCATCTTCTTTCCCCTTGTTTCCAGCACAGCTGTATTGTTCTGTAGCTCAGCTGTGTATTTCTTCTCTAAGTGTGTTCGTGTATGGGCTCTGTGGTTTTTTCTTTTGCTGCTGCTTTTTTCACTGCAGTCATTGAGGTCAAGATCGTTACTAATGCTAACACTATCCCCAGTGTCTGTGATGTTGTTTACAGTAACATCCGCATCTGCATGTTTGTTAACATTAGTCGAGGAGACGGAGTAGGTGATAGGGAGACTGCTGCGTTTTCTATTGACCTTTTTTATTACTGGTTCCAGTGTATCACCACTCTGTGTGTCTTTTACTCCAGCCTCCGGCTTCCCGGTGCTCTCCTGTTGACTGTCCCCACGCTGCTGCTGCTGTAACCCAGCTGAGATGCTCTCTGAGCTCCCCGGCTGAGCAGCTCTGTGTGAACAGACAAAGTTCTTGTGTCTGACATCCCCACACTTGAAACATCTTAGACGTTCTGTGGTAGCAAACATGATGTATTTGCTATCCCCATATTTGCATTTAACATCCACATTGGGCATATTGTCTTGGCTATTCAGAGACATAAAAACTTGTCTACGGAAAAACAAGACATGCTTCACTGTGGAGTTTTTCGAGCCGAGGCTCATGAGGGTGGAGAACTTCATTACCTTGGATGAATGGGGGCACGTTATGATGACACATCTTGCAGGGGAAAAACAGAGGGGTAACTTGTACTGGGTCACATTTTACCCATATTCCAGTTTGAATCAGTTTATTGACAAGCTTTTGTTGTCTCAGGAACACCATCACTGCTTTGTCAGAGTCAGAGTCCATGGCGTCGTGCTCACTCTCTCCCACTTTCAGCTATTTATAGCTTGTGTACTTTACCTAATACATTTATGCTTTCACTAGTTAATCCAGAAGGAAAAGAAGTTTGGTTAAATGTGAGTTTGGTGAAGGAACTACTGCTTATAGCTGTCACAGGCTAGGGTGGCTACAGGAACTACATAGTGTCATATAACTATGATTCAAAACTGAAAATCAAAAAAAATGAAATCAAAACTCCAGTATCTAAAAATATTAGAATAAAGAATTTATAATGCAGAAAAGACCTCCTGAAAAGTATGTTAATGTATGCAATCAACACTTGGTTGAGGCTTTAATCCTTTTGCACGAATTACTGCATCAATGTGGTGTGGCATGGAGGCAATCAGCCTGTGACACTGCTGAGGTGTTCTGGAAGTCCAGGTTGCTTTGATAGCGACCTTCAGCTTGTCTTGCTTGTTGGGTCTGGTGTCTCTCATAGACTCTCTATGGGGTTCAGGTCAGGCGAGTTGGCTGGCCAATCAAGCACAGTAATACTATGGTCAGCAAACCAGTTAGTTAGTAGTTTTGGGACTGCGGGCAGGTGCCAAGTCCTTCTTGAAAAGGAAATCAGCATCTCCATAAAACTTGTCAGCAGATGGAAGCATGAAGTGCTCTACAATCTCCTGGTAGATGCTGCATTGACCCTTGACTTGAGAAAACACAGTGGACCAACACCAGCAGATGACGTGGCACCTCAAATCTTCACTGACTGTAGAAACTTTACACTGGACTTCAAGCAACTTGGATTCTGTGCCTCTCCACTCTGGGACTTCGATTTCCTAAGGAAATGCAATATTTATTTATCTGAAAAGAGGATTTTTGACCAATGGGCGATGGTGTTTTTAGTAAAAAGGTGTTGTGAGTTAATTAGCTGATTAGAGCTCTTCTTAGGTCGACATTGCTGTATTTTAAATTCTTTATTCTAATATAAAAACCGATATCTCATTTCCATGAACTGTAAGCCACAATTATCAAGATTAAAAAAAAAAAAAATGGTTTGAAATATTTCACATTATGTGTAACGAATCTAGAATATATGAAAGTTACACTTTTTGAATGATCTTTTCTATGATATTCTAATTTTTTGAGATGCACCTGTAAACTTGTCCATGTGTAGACATGTCACTAACGTGCATGGGCATCTTTGGGCTCATTTCAGACATCAAAAACAGTTATTCCAGTTGGAGCCACTGTGTAAAAAAAAGTGGAACAAAAGTAACAAAAAAATAGAGAAAGATGTGATACCTTATACTCTTTATTGAAAAGCTAATGATGTGTGTATTTTTAGCTCAGGCTTCTGTGCTCTTTCTTGTGATAGATTCCCATACAGAGTCCATACAGAGATAGAAGAGAAAAACAGGCGAGAGATGAAAAGAGGTCGAGATGGACAGAATAAGAGAGCTGAGCTTGCGTCTGCTCTGTTAGAGTGAGGGTTGGCAGTTCCCCGGCTCAGCCATCAGAGGCTGGGCAGGCTCACAGATGCCCAGCACGACAGCTAACCTTGCCCGGCTTCCATCAAGCTTTTTTCCCCACCCACCCATACCTGAGCCCAGACACCAATCAAATGCTGGCACCAGACATGACAGCCAATTAAATCTCACTGACAATCCAGAGAGAAAGTGATAGAGTCCAGGGGAAAAAATGCACAGCAAATGAGATGCTTATCAGGCACAGTAAGACAACAAGCATGAAAAGGGGTAAGACATGTGAACACTTCTAAATGAATTCAGGCTTTGAGAAGTGCTCATTACGAGCCAATAGTTTCAATTGTCAGTTGAAAGTTTGTAAATTTAGGCTCAACATCAAAAAAAATGCCAGATATCCAAAGTTAGGCCTAACACATGACCGTCCAAACAATTTTGCATGTCAGAGGCTACATACACCTTCTCCATAAACTGTATAAAAAATGTCATGTCAAAGCAGAGATTATAGCTTTAGACCTGTAGAGCTCAAATTAATGCTGCGAACCATGGACAAAAAGCTAACAACCTAAATCTGTCATAGAACTACAGTACTCAGTCATCTGACAGGCCTTTCTGGAAAAACCAAATGTACAATTTTAACAAATCCCAAATGAAGTGAAGATGTGTTTCATTTACCTCTTTTGTTTTGTAATAATAGTACAAGGAAAATGTATCTAAAATGTAGTGGATGCTCACATCATTCAATGTCTGGTCCATAAAAACACTATACTGTATGCCCACACACCATAAATACTTGTCCCAAACTGCATCCAGATTTTCAGAAATGTCATGCAAACCTGTTGATGTGGATGGATCCAGAGGTTAGTTGGCTGCAAAATAGAGTATAATGACCGAACAAAACGTTACAGTATAGTGTAAAATGTTACAGGGGCAGCCATCTTGGTCGCCCAAAATCACCTTGTCC
Source organism: Noturus placidus (assembly GCA_022414735.1). Classification (NCBI taxonomy): domain Eukaryota; kingdom Metazoa; phylum Chordata; class Actinopteri; order Siluriformes; family Ictaluridae; genus Noturus; species Noturus placidus. Next base: position 131,194 of record JAFFST010051086.1, on the reverse strand, counting down.
TTACATGCAATTTAGTTTATATCTTTCCCCTTTGTCATGTCTCCCAATGTGTGTGGTTGATGATATGCAATACATAGTTCCACTTTAAACATATGGTAAATATTAATCTTCATTTATTTGGCATTGAAATGTCTCAGGGATTATAATGATACTTCCATTACTCACAATTTGTATTAGTCTCATAGCTCTAGTGCAAAATTGAAGATTGGTGAAGCTTGAAGCACCAAACATTTACATTTACAGTATTTAGCAGACAGCATTATCCAAAAGCAACTTCCACAAGTATTTTGTAGACTCCAACAAAACAGGTCAAAGGTACTATCAAGCTAAGACTCTGTTTCAGAGGAGTTGCTACACTGATTTGGTACAGTAGCAAACAGTACAAGTCAGGGTTTTTTTTAATCAGAGACCACTTAAGTGCTTAGTAAAGAGGTAGGCCTTCAGTCTGGGTTTTAAGACAGACAGTGAGTCAGCTGTTCAGGCAGCCAGAGGATATTCAGTGCAGAGAAAATGCAAGTCTTGATGCAAGTCATCCTTATACTGTTTCTTGAGGAATGGTGGGTTGAATACAGTCATGCTAGAGGCTTTAAGGAACGTAGGTGGCTTTGTAGACTGGCATCAGTGTTTTCATGAAGAATGGTTTTTCAAGAATGGTTGAAGAATCTGTCCATCCACCCATTTTCTTATTGTACCACTTATTCTGCACAAGGTCATGGGAAGCTTTGAGTCTATACCAGGGGACTCGTGGCACAAGGCGGGGGACACCTTAGACAGGGTGCCAATCTATCACAAGGCACAATTGCGCACACACACACACACACACACACACACACACACACACACACACACACACACACACAAAATGGGGATCCATTCTGCCATAAAACACATTGTTTTATTTCCCATTCGCTCTCTTGGTCACAATACAAAAACCAGAGAACTTTGAGGATACCCCCGAAGCATGAGGAGAACATGCAAACACCGCACATAGAGCAGAGGCAAGAATCGAACCCCCAACCCCAGAGGTGCAAGGCAAACATGCTAACTACGAAGTCACCATGCCCCCGATGGTTGAAGAATGAAGAGTGGTTTTCAAAGGATATCCATTGTCACTACTCTAAATAAATGGTATGGCCAGGTTTTTAGATATGTGTTAGTAAAGGGTGCACTTAGGAGTAGCACAATTAAATATGATTTAATTATCCCAATGTGTAAAATATTTGGCTAAGTAATGATTATACTGTAGTGGATTCATTACTCCGTGGTTCCTAATGCTGAAGGGATTTTGCAAAAAAAAAAAAAAATAATAAAAAAATATAGAAATACAGAGTTCAACAAAATCAGCTTAATATGATTTGTTGCATTTGCATGAATTGCATAAGAATAATAAGTGGGTTAGAGATATCATTTGAGGTCAAAACCAGAGAGGCAATTGAGGTCACAAGGCTTAATCCACTATGTGATATCTATGAGTCCCCACACGTTTGCTTAGCAAAAAAAAGGTAATATGATGTATTTGGTTTCATGTTTTGCCATTCGATGGTCTTAGTTAAACAGCTACACCTGCAGCTCTGATGCTTTCTCCTTCATCAATGCATAGTCATGCACACACACTCTCTGCACTGAATCTGTACCAAAGGATCATCTCTGAGCACATTTGTTTAGCTTCAGCTGTATACCTTCTCAGTCTGTGTGTGTATGTGTGTGTGGGAAAAAGTGATCACTGCTACAGCTCCAGAATTCTTTAAAACATTATTCTGATCCTTGCAATATTAGCACAATGCTTCAGACTACATTCAGCCTGGAGGAAGCAATCAAGAGGTGAATAAAAGTTTTTATTTGTAGTGTTTATTATCTGCTGAGCTGGCTTACGGGCTGATCTTTGGAAGGGAGTCTCTGTTGGTACGCCTGACTGCTGCTGACAACACGACTCGCCTACGTGCCTCACTGAGCACGCTCAGATGTCACTCACCTTCCTGGCAAGGGCGTGATTGATAAAGAAGCTGACAATACCTGTCTGCTGGCATCTTATCAAACACACACACACACACACACACACACACAAAAGTCCCTGTCTTAAAGAATCTCATCTCACCCTGCAAAGAGCAGAGTCAGGATCATAACCTCTCTACACACACACACACACACACACACACACACACACACACACACACACATACACACACACACACTTCTCAGTTCAAAGCAACATTGTAGAGATATATTTTAAACTTTCTCCATCTCAAGGAATGGTTTTCTCTTCATACTGATTACAAAGAAAAGCCCACATTTGGCAGGCACATCTATACAGCCCAATTTGACACTTCTCTATGGGGAAGCGAGGGCTTATATACTATAAATTAGGATCATAGGGATAAAATTAGATTAATATTCATCATGCAAGATGTAAAACTGAGACCAACAGTAGCTGAGACCACCACACAGGCCCTAATCCGCTTTAAATCCAGAATTCGCTCACACTCAGTCTCACTGATGTAAATAGCATTGACCCGCAGCTGGTTTCAGACTTCGTGTGTCTTGGTCGGAGTCGGAATTCTTCTGCCTGCTGGTAATGAAGAAATCCCTTGACATGCTGCTCCATCGCACCCTTTCTCTCACTTTCTCTCACATCCTCCCTATAAAGCGATAGCGTCCAAATTAAATTTTTATCAGACCGTCATCTTTGGGTAAAGTCGCGCTGGATTTTCTAATTCCAAATCGTTGATCTTTTTCTCTCTTTCTGTCTATCTCTCTTTATATAAGCAAGGAAGAAGTGCCAGACCAGAAGGATCCCAGCTGGATGCTGCACAATGCAAATGACCAAATTAATCATTTTAGTGGAAACCAAAGGAGCTTTTCTAGTACTGATGAGTTCCCTCACTTTGAAAAGTAAAGCACAGAGAACACACAGTAATCGTGGAAATAGTACATATCAGGACATATTTTTACTGTTTGGTTAAAAAGAAACATGATAAACTTATGCAAATAGTTTTGAGTTGACTCCATATTAATGTTGGCATTTGTTGGCATGCAACGATACACAAAATAAAAATTCAGTATTATACAATACGGTGTTAATACACATGGTCTGAATATGTGCCTTAGTTTTCCATTTTCATTCAACATACAAATAAAAGTGAAATGCTTGAAACTTAATAATGACACAGTGTTTGCATTGTGTCTCTTAGCAGCTTATAATGAAGCCAAAGCTGTGCCTTAAAACATTTGTAAACAATTAATAAACATTAGCTCTCTGGTCAGGCTTTCATTGGTGTACAGGGTTGCCATGTCTCTGCAAAAATGTCTACCCCAACTACTACACAATAACCACACACACACACACACACACACACACACACACACACACACACACACACACACCCTGAAACTAGCCCTACAATTTTTCCAACCACAACATTGTTTCATTGTTTCAAAACACTCCCAGTTAGGTATAAAATCTATGAACCTGTGGCTCAAGGGATAACGTCTGAAGTCATGCAGCTCCCAGTAACTCAAATGTGTTTTTGACTGGGTGAATGTGTGTGTGTGTGGGTGGGGGCCTCTTTGCTTTTCAGTAATATTTTGTTAATTCTGTTGTGGAATGTGCCACACAGCACTATACTGCTTGGTATACTATCACTGTTCATGTTGCTACTCCAGCAGGTGCACGCATTGTTAAATTTGGGATCGGATTTGGGATCGGAGAGGCTCCGACTCGATCCAGAGCAGCAAAGTAATTGTTATGACATCAAACAATTAACGATTGTTTGACAAAAAGTCGGTAGCAACAAGCCTCGAATCGGGCCACGTCTCCCCGATCGTCGGGGAGGGTGAAAATCGGGCTTAAAATCTTCAGGTGTGTGGCCAGTCTTAAGTATGTGTGTGCACATGTGCTAAAACATTAATGGTAGCTGCACAGATTCTGGGGAAGGGAGGAACTTTCAAGCTTTTATGAATTATTGAAAGTGGAGAGAAGTAAGGCTCTGAGTGGAGATGAGAGAAGAGACAAGAAGAGAAGAGGAGAGACAAGAAGAGAAGAGAAAAGAAGAGAAGAGAAGAGAAAAGACAGGAGGAGTAGAGAAGATAAAAGAAGAGAAGAGACCAGAAGAGAAGAGAAAAAAGAGAAGAGACAAGAAGAGAAGAGAAGAGAAGAGAAGAGAAGAGAAGAGAAGAGAAGAGAAGAGAAGAGAAGAGAAGAGAAGAGAAAAGACGGGAGGAGAAGAAAAGATAAAAGAAGTGAAGAGACAAGACAAGAAGAGTCGAGAACAGGAAAGAAAATAAGAGACGAGACAAGAAGAGGTGAGACGAGAAGAGAAAAAAGAGAAGTGACGAGATGAGAGTAGAAGAGAAAAGGAGAGCAAAGAAGAGAAGAGAAGAGAAGAGAAGAGAAGAGAAGAGAAGAGAAGAGAAGAGAAGAGAAGAGAAGAGAAGACTAATGTGGTCTCTGTTTACTCTTGTAATTATACACAATAATTGTTCATATTCACACTGGTGATTTTCAAGTGGTTTATATTTGTGCCAATAGAATGTGATTACCACTGATTCTGCTTAATGTTGGAAAATGTGTTTACCCTTTATCATACACATTATCATCATCATCATCATCATCGGCTCTATGAGCATAATTTATAAATGCCTCCTCATCAGCTATTGTTTCTTAAATGGCACATTATGAACTTTCCCAACATGCCCTGACTGCTAGAATAACCTGCAATTTACTTTGCATAGTACATCAATAGCAGAGTTTGGTAAATTACTCAAAAAAAAGTAATCCACTACAGATTAGTAATTACTACTTTAAAATTCTAATTTGATGACATTAGTGATTACTGCGTGTAAAAAAATAATCAAATTCCCAATTACTTTCCTTTCAATTTACTTTCAAAACCTTTCTTTCTGTAATTACAGCAAACATTCTCCGGTGATTCATTAAAGCGCATGCTCATTGCTCAACTCCTGTAAAATTAGCCTAAAACCCCTATCCAAGGCATACCCAAAGTTAAATTAAAACGCTTCTGGAACCATTTGGAGCACATGTATGGTTTTGGTCTCTTCTGAAAAGAGACACTTTGAAATTTTCTTCCCCAGAAGGCAGAATACGGTAAGTGCCTCTGGTATTGAGTAATAGATGTTTGAACACACTGAAATATGAACTGGGAGCTATTAGTTGAAAAACAGAAAAGCACCAGGCCATGAAACCTTACCTAGTCCAAGTTCAAATTTGATAACAAAACCAAAGAAAGTTAATATTTTACACGTTTTCTAAGGGTATGTTCATGCATTTTACCTAATTTACCTTTCGGAGACTCCAAAGGACCCTTGGCAACCGTGGACACATACCTAGGATAAAAAGGCTACTACTCTTGTTTTTTCTCATAATTTTGGGTACTAATGCCCAAAGGTGAAAGGTGACACTAAGCGCTATTATATCACATATCCAGCAATCTACAAAATGTATATTCATGTTTTTTTTACTCACAGAAAAATGAGACACTTGCCACTGGTGGCACAGCTTTACGGGCAGACTTTTAAATTTAAGTGTTGAAACTCACCCCTAAAGCAGCATTTCATATTTTTCAGAATTTCATTGGCTATATGATGTGCTAGTCATCCACACAATCGGTTGTAATAGGCTTGAGCTTTTCACGAAGGAAACGGGGAAGTCACTTATCTTTAACACGGACTCTCATTGGCTATTGAAGGCTATGGACAGGACATGGAAACTCAACTGGTTTAAATTAGGTGTCAATTGAAAGGGCAGAGTCCAGCAGCCATATATAAATCAAAAGAAAAGAAATATATTGGGTATTTAATGATATAATAATGTGTTCTGGATTTGATTGATTGGCCAGTGTAACAAAACTGTTTTTGTCTGGTTGTTATCGATCAATGGACTCCTATGAGCCTTCATAGGTGAGTTGCCTCAGTTTTGTGTTTGTTTGTATGTTGGTGGTATGACAGAGATGTTGATTGTAGATGCTGTTGTGATTGTATCTTCAAATTATTTGTATATTAAATCGAATCACAAGAATCTTACCTTTCCAAAGATATAACGCATGAGTACCTATGTACACACAGAAGATGTGTACATACGGTGCCTTGCGAAAGTATTCGGCCCCCTTGAACTGTTCGACCTTTTGCCACGTTTCAGGCCTCAAACATAAAGATATAAAACTGTCATTTTTTTGTGAAGAATCAACAAC